>JAPYYT010001024.1:0-32958 GCA_030522565.1 Ceratosolen corneri
TCTCTCTCTCTCTGTCTCTCTCTGTGTGTGTGTGTTACTCGGTCGTGGTGTGCGGGAGCGAGATAACGGCCGAGGTACCGAGGGAGATGGAACCAGGCTTGGACAAAAATTCATTTTCCCTTCTAGGATAACACTAGGATCGAGCACTCTGTTTTAACGAGAATCTTAATGACAAAGCAGGAGAGGGCTTGGGCGACACAAGCTTATCCGGAGAGACACCTTAGGCTACTCAGATACGGTAGATCTGCAATCGATTGAAAAATATGAGCTCCCTCTCACTCGTTTAATAAAGCGGCGGATGTGAGCTTGGAGTCCCCCGTGAAAATAAAAATGCAAGCTATTTTACGTAGGAATCAAAGGGCTTTTTAAAGAGAATTTGTAAAGGCTCGGCGAGGATTAAGAGAGGCCGCCATTTATTAGAGGCCTTCGTACAAATCGTTTAAAATACTTTTCTCATACTCTCATATGTCGTCTTCGCGACTCGGATAGTTGTTGCTTTAGCTTTTCGCCGGAATAATAAGTTTTTAGTTGCGAAACACTTGAGAGCGTAATAAGTAACTTTAACGATTGCCCTGGCAATCCCCGCCAATAAACAATGCAAATGCATTTATCCGAAAAATTTAATCCCTCGATATTATTTGAACATTCGGGCTCTCAATGCAATTTTTTGCGCGCGTAACGATAATTGAATATTTTTAAACATTTTTAAATGCATTTCTCAGTGAACATCCGCAAGTTATTATTGATTCATATTGATTTAATCTTGAAAAGTGACGACTTATGAAGTTCAGAAATGCGAGGCCCAGCAACCTTTCTGTAAATGTAATTCCCTATTAATTTTATAATTTCGTCGGTATTAATGTAAAAGTAATTTGTACTGCTATTCACACTCGAATCTTATGTATCTAATGTCTTTAGAAAATTTGTAATTTTAAATAATGAAAGATACGATTTGAAAGTCGAAGTCTGCCTTGGAATTTGTATTGGTCTACGTTATTGTTTGCAAGTAAATGTAACATTTCATTTATATTTAACATCAAGAAATGTAGCTAAAATTTAATTTCATATTGTCAGAAGGTCTTTTTATTCCATATTGTATTTCTTCTTTAGCGGTTATGTATATGTATATATGTATAATATATATATGTTTACTTTAACGGCTTAGTCTTTTTAAAATAGTTGTTGTTGGAGGTCGTAATTAAAAAAAAAAAAAACCAAGTGCATAATCTAAAGTTAAATTGAATATTGAAATTTGTAGAGTTAAACCTGATTTCAATGTATAGATTCTGCAATATGCACTACGATGACAATTTTAAATTAGTTGAAGTCACTTGCTTGTCGGCGTTAATCGAATTCTTTTACGCAGTTTGATTTTTGCATTGAAGTTACACGACATTTACATTTCATAAATAGTCGAATGCTGAATATTTTGCAGCTTAACTACTCGTCTTAGTAATTTTCAAGACATTTTTTTTTATATTATTACACAATAGATTTTTGGAAAAGCGAGCGATTCAAATTAGTACGGTTCTTCTTCCTCTTACGATATATCAATTTCATTCTGTTTGTTACATCTGTAACGTGATGATAAATATTATTTAGCATTACAGTTATATGTGATATACAATTTGATGAATTACGAGCAATTTTAATAATACAAGTAAAAGCTAATTTAAGCCTTGTGTAAATAGCTGTAGTGGTTTCATATTAAATGAATCTATTTCGAGGTATAAAATAAAGTGACATTTTAAAGATAAAAAATAGAGCGGAATAATATAGTATGAAAAGAAGGAGTAGAGATAAATAGAAAAGAATGATGAGCAAAAACGCACGTGAAAGGAAGGAGATATAAAGCGAGAGAAAATAAGAGGAGGAGAGCCATATTCGGGATTTCAAGTGGGAGAGCGAAGGGTGAGAAGAAGAGGAAGAAGGGAGGGGCGGGGAGGGAAGGGAGGGAGAGGGGGGCTTGCTTTGCCGTCGATTTGCCGCAGGGAGGGCTCTATATGTATTGTCTCGCTCATGCCTTCCAGACATTCTCTCTTTTTCCCCTCCATTCGCTCATTTCTCTTCTCCTTTTCCTTTAACTTCATTCTTTCTCTCGCTCTCGTTCTATCTCTCCGCTCTGTCTTTCTTTTTATCTATTCATCTCACGCGTCCGTGGACTCATGTGTATCTGTCGCTCGGCCGTTGTACAGGGAATCTCGGCCACCAAATCTACATTCTATTATGTTTCGCGAGTAAGTATGTGGCTTCGGTGGGGCACGTATTTCTGCGCGTTTTATTGCTCGGTTTTTAACAGAGTGATTACGAACTGTTTTTGTTACATGACATCAATTTAAAAGGCAATTACCACGCGTGTAAATCAAAGAATTTGGAACACCCTCTCTCGCTCTTATCAGCATTGTATTCAAGGATAATTGTCTCTTATCCACAAAATGTATTGTAATGCGTGTTCTGTCTATATTTTACTAGATTTTCAGATATGTCAGTTAAAGAAAGGCTGAGCATAACTCAAAAATATAAATTCCAATAAAAGATAGCATTGACCTTATCAAAAGTACATAAATATTTATGCGAACCTATAACATTATTATATGAATAAGAAAGTACGGCGACAAGCTGCCCCACTCAAGCTCAGGATGGTAATAAAATCATGAAATTACATAATAACCATTAGAGATGTAAGTTATTCAACGGGTTGCGTATGCCGCGCAGATAAGGTTAAGT
This sequence comes from Ceratosolen corneri, assembly GCA_030522565.1. NCBI lineage: Eukaryota > Metazoa > Arthropoda > Insecta > Hymenoptera > Agaonidae > Ceratosolen > Ceratosolen corneri. The sequence continues at coordinate 2,728 of JAPYYT010001024.1, forward strand.
CGTCAGTCAAACCATACATTTAAAGGCGAAGCTTCGCAGTACCGACATCTCCCAATGCTATTCGCAAATCGCTTACTAACTTATCAAATAGCCCGTTCGGCAGACTTTAAGAACACATTGCAAAAAATGCCCTATCAATTTCAATTTCACTGTCAGCTCTTACTTAGCAACACGAGACCTCGAATTCATTGTCGGTGCGCAGATCCGTGCTCATAAAGGTGAAAAAGTGTCATGTCCGTCGGGTGAAAAGTGCCGAAGGATAAAAGTCGAGGGGAGGGGCCCTCGACAAAAAATAATCCGATACATATCTGTAAAAGATTGGCCGCAGGCTCAGAAATTGGGGTGAGGTGTGGCGAGTGGCGGTGGGCCATAAGGGGGAGAGGAGGTGTCTTCTTTGCCGAATGCCTCGGTTCTCTTCTCCCCCCCTCCCCATTGCTCGGCAATAAGTCCAGATTTCGTCCAAGCCTCTCGACGCATCACCTTCTCGCTCTCTCTCTCTCTCTCTCTCTCTCTCTCTCTCTCTCTCTCTCCTTTAGCTCGTATTATTTGGCCGCGGGCGAACTGAACGGCTGTACCTCGGCATCTGCCTGCAGTGCCCCAGGCCGACTGGGAAGATAGATAGAGATAGAGAGAGAGAGAGAGAGAGAGAGACGGAGAAAGAAAAAGTCAGAGACAGACAGAACGGAGGTGATGAACAAGTCTTTCTGGCCCCGCTTGCTCTCGTCAGCCTTGCCACTCATCCTCTCTCCATATTTTTTGTCGTCTTACCTTTTTCCCCGTTTCTTACATTTTATTTCAATCTTCGCGCATTTTTCATTGAGCGCTGGCAATTAATTCTGAAGATTTTTGTTTATGTGCTTGTGATATTTCAATTCGTCTTGTTAGTTTCGTTTCGGCAATCGTGAATTCATTGTATTGGATTGCCTGCCACGAATTTATAGTTATTTCGATAACTTTGCGTTTATTCGCTGGAGAAAGAGTTAGAGTATAGTGATTGGTATTCGTGCAAGATTATGTATCTGAAATAATTTTTATCTGATTAATTCTCGAATCATTTTATTAGCTTAAAATTTCTACTGTTGATGAAAATCATCATGCCAAATAAATTCATGCTAATTAATATTTTATCTATATATATATTATATATATATGTATATTAAACTGATAATATTAAATATTCATATTTATACGTTTGTCAAGTATGTACAAATCTTATTATTCTACTTTCTTATTGCTTATCTTACGATTTTACTATGTATTTCGTCACATTTTTAAATGGGTACTACCAAATGTTACTGCATATTTATATTAATTGTATATAATGTCAAATTAAATATGCTATTTGCATAAAATTTAACAATAAACTTCAAATGATAATAGTAGCTATTGACATTACCTAAATTCTATTGAAGGGAATATTGAATTAGAGAAGATAAAGTGTTTGAGTAAAGAAATAGGATATAAAAAGTATTAGCACTACAATAGTGAAATAATGTCAATGGTTTTGTTAAAAAAAATTTTGTATTTAAACAAGTGATTTTATATCGCAATATGTATAATTTTAATTCTTATTGGTGAGTACTTAATGTGTATTTTAGAATTTTTGGTTTTCATATTATTTTTTCTACCATATATACCGACATCGTAATTGTTATCTTATTTATGCTCAGGTGTGTGTGAGGTAGTATCGAACAATTCCAGTGCAACTTTCTATGTACATTATTACAATCCAATTTTTCATTTGACTCGAAGACTCAAGCGTATTAAATCTGCGATTCGTTAAAAATTTGTTATAATTTTGAAAAATTTGATAATACTCATTCTCATTTATAATTGGAACTGATTTTATTTATCTCCAATAATCATATGTTCATTCGATTAAAATCATCAATTTCCTCATAAAATATCCTTAATCTCCTCTGATTGTACAATTAAAATTATATATCGATGAATTTTATTTACATATTATTGCCTTTAACGTTCACATATTATTGCAGAAAATCGACAAGAACCTTAAATTAATATTCTTATTATTAAAGTAGCGTTAAAATCATAGTATAATGACTATTAGTAAAATATTTTACATGTTGGGTGTTCAAGTTTACGCAATACAATCAATCGTATCTACGTGGACATTTATAAAATATATTAATTTTTACATTGAGTGAAATTATTGTGAACATCAGCTTGCGCATGCACCTAAAATAGTACTTTTTTTTTTCACTGAACTTGTTGAAATGAATTATTTTATACTCTACAGAAATGTACAAAAGTGTCTCCTGACAATTTATCGTACGCAAATAATTACATGCTTTACATAGCGCCCCACCAGTATTGTAATAAAGATTTATTCGTTGTCTTATTTAATCTTTTAATTTGTATGTCAAATATGTCAAAATTTTAGAACTAGAGCTTTAACGTTGCTTTTATGCAATAATGTGTAGCAATAAATATTGCGGAAACAAGACATAAGATCCTATCGATGAACATTACACGAATAACTGTCAACTTGATAGATCAACAAGAGTACACGAACAAAGCTCATCAGCATCATATAATTTATCGAAGTCCCTGTCTTTGTTTCATGTTCTTTTTCTTTTTTTGTAAACTGTACATAATCTTGTTTATTATTTGGTACGGATCATATATTTACATATATTAAACGAGCACTCTTCTCAATTATTAATGACTACTTCGTGGTTAAAGTGTATAATAGTGCAGCCCGAGCTCCACTCGCGCCTCCATTAACGCTTGAAGTTTTCAAACTAAAATGCAACAGGTTGTGTTTTCTGGACAGTCATCGGCTCTGGTGGCTCTGACAGTTACGTGGCACGTTTCCATACATTCGCCCAGGAAGTGGCGACAGCGGTGCTTATCTTCCTCCTTCACTGCAATTTTCAAACGAAACGACTAATTAGCAATTGCCAAGTGATTTTATGGCTTTGGTCTAGATCGGGAGCAAACTGCCTTGCGCGTAAAATATTCGCATCTTTAAACTGGCCAAAGAGAATTCGACTTTAACATTATTAATAATCATCGGCATTGACAAATTAGCCATCTATTTGTTACTAACTTCTAGGACAGCAGACATCGCCCGCTTCGGGGCAAATCCTCTGATCGTGATTCGTACATTTTTCCGACTGTATGCACGCCCAGGATGGACATTCCTCGAGCGGTCTCTCGGCATCCGAAACGACGATATCTGCAAGTCACGTGGAAAAATCAAAAGAGATAGAGCGCTAATGTAACTCTGTAGATTCAGGATTTCAAGTCTTAGTAATGCATCGTCAAATTTTTGTTTACTATAACTGTGGAAGCTGGCTGATTAAATGCTTTCTTACTTTGGTTTATGAAAATAAATTATTTATTTGTACAGTCATAATGAACTTTTGGATTAAAGCAATTAAATTTCATTACTGTAAAGTGTTATGTTTTCTCGTTCCTTATCAGACTCAAGGCTAATGAGCAAATTCATCAACGAACTCGATATATTAGCTTTAAACGTGTTCTAAAATTACGGGAATATTATTGTAATTTGTTATGAATATACAAAACAAAATGTATCAATAGTATCGTAAAAAATGAAAACGTCACGAAAAAATATGACCAATACATTTGTGTTGGTAACAATCTATGTAATAAAAGCCAATTTATAAACTCACACGCGTATATATATATATGTGTGTGTGTATATATATCAAAGTTTAAAAATAATTTGAAAAGTGAAACAAACAAAAGGGAGAAAATTAAATATAATAATAAATAATCGATATTAATCGAAATGATTATAATCCTTGATTGCTAAAGTTCGCGACTCAAGAACTTTACAAGCATGTCGTAACTTTGACGCGAGTGATGCTAGTCAATATCTTCCTATGTAATGTGAAGATTCATCGAATACCTATTCATTGTTAAATGATTATCATTTATACTTTGATATCTCAGCAGCATGAAAATGCAAATCACAAGAATAAATTAAACAGAACTCAAATATCTATGTATAATTGTTGATCGAGCTTCTCCTTTTCCAGGCAAATTATTTCATTGTTAGGTCAATCAATGTATCAAACGTACTCGAACCTTCATTAATAATCATATAAATGTCGCTCGAAATATCTTCAGATTATATTCATAATGATTAATTTAGTTTACGTCCATATCAAGAGTGTTAATTATCTGGTGTTTACATAATGTGGAATGAATGTGTAATTTTATGGCTTAAAAAAACAATGAATTTAAATCTATTGTTCACAACACTTAATTTATCATGAAAATGTTATCGAGGAATTGTAGCAGAGAAGCCTTCAACTATATATCAACACTTCGTATTAGCATAAGAGCATGAAGAGGCTTAAACACTGTCAATACTCCAGTCATAAAAATCGTATATAAATATGTAAGATGTGAGCATACATTTATCGGTAACATCAACAACAATTTCCTCGAGAACGGTGTCTCCGTCTAGCAGGCGGCACACGTACTTCCCCCAGTCCTCGTATGTGAATTGTTTGATGAGTAGTGTTCCATTGTCCGTGACTGACAATCTTGACTTGGCGTCGTCATTGTGGCCGACTGATTTGTTCGACCAAGGGTGTAACCACTCGTAGTGCAAACTGTTGTTTGGATTCTGTAACTTTGGTGTCATGCACGGGACAAACGCCGTATTTAGATCTGGAAGTGAAGCCTCGTTAGCACTCAATTTCTCAATGAAAATGGCAAAGATTTACATTTTCTTGGTATACATGTAGGCCTTAGCCCCCCTACATTATCAAATCATATGGTCTTCTTTATTCTTTACGAGTGCGTTCGCGAACAACACTTTTTCAAGGATTTCAGTAGACAATTAATAAAAAAAAAACTATGATTCAAAAACATAATCAATTCGTATTGCTTTTGCTTAATATATTGGCTTTCCATTATTGGCAAATTCTACGCAAATGAAAATAAATCTATGCGAATGACAATTAACGTAATATCAAGAGCACATCGAAGAGCTATTTCTTATATATCTGTCCTTTATTATCAGTAGATAAACATAATAATGCTTTTATATTGAGCCACATTGGAGTTTAAAATTACTTCTACTTTCATATGTTCATGAGATTAAGGTCTTTTATTTGTGTGTGTATTATGTTAGATTAAATAAAGTTCTCGGCATTGACCTTATCTACGAGTCAATATTTTAACTTAAAGTGACAATCATCTCGAATCAATAGATATGTATCGGCATATACACATAATGAATGAATTAAATTATTTTTAAATATTACGTATACAGAGCTACGAGAAACTTTAAAAACTTTGAATTTCCTTTTAGCAAACTCGTATCACCAATATAAAAATGATTTATGTTTTACATTTTTTGTTTACACTTATTCGTGACATTCAACACTATTTAACATTAAATATTGAAACTTTTTAAACTAAGATTTGCTGTATAACGTGCAAGTAAAATTTCGACTATTTAGTAGAATATTTATATGGACAAGACTAATTAATAAAATTAACGGCAATAGAACAAGCTTTTAGGGCAATTATGTTACTGAAAATTATTCAGTCTATTTTAGATTCGATGGCTCTTGCAAAATCTAATACAATTTTGTTAATTTATTAATTTATTAATAACACATTAATTTGGCTAATGGTAAATTAATTTTTATTGGTTGACTGTTTGATATTAATTTGAAAATGGATAAGACAGATATTACTATTTCATTGATAAAAAATTAATTTGCATGTCACGCTATTTGATTAAAAATTATATACCTTTTTCTTTCCTTTTCTTTTTTTTTATAATAAATTAGAAACTAATTCATGTAAATTAATGCATAACGGCGTATCGAATGACAATAGCTTTATGCCTTTCATTTAACATAAAATCAGTTCAATTTTCAATGACTCTCTGCATCATTCTGCTATTTAATCGAATTTTTTTAATATGCAAACGACAAACGTACGATTCTCTCTATAATTTTTATATATAATTCTCTATACTAATTTGGAAGATTGACGCGACCTCGTAATGTCAATGTATTCATCACTACTTGGTATAAATACAGAATGAAGCAACTTATCAGAGACCGAATTATTACATCAATGAGATTATTACGTCAAGCGAATCCTTGGAGTTAATGCAAAGTGCGATCTGTTAAGGCTTTTCTCTCCTTTTAAAAACCCGCGACACTCCAATAAATTCGCTCAATAAATCTATTTCTTTGGAATATACGAGACTAGTACATCTTTACGCGAGATAAGTAATGTACAAATGGATCGCGCTTTTTCTTATAGAAATATGAAAAATTCCGTCCAATTCATCGAGCTCGCGAATTAAAACAAAATTCAGCCCATCCCAATCACCTCGAGCGCCGAGATGTAAAATAAATGTCGGAGCTTAGACGCAAGGCTCAAGTACTCACTCGAGTGCACGGAGGCGACGAGCAGCAAGGTAAATACTATCAGGAGGATCAACTTCTCCATCGTCTCTCCCCTTATATAGGAATATCTTCTCTTTAAGACGTACGGCATACGATTGCTACGGACCCTCCACCGCCTCCTCGTTTTATACTGAAACTCGCGACGCGCGGTCGAGGCGGTAAGCGAGGGCCGGTAGGGTAGGAACGCGTGCCTCGCCGGTAAGGATTTACCAACCCGACCTGTTGGGTTTATCGCCAGTCGCCTCTTGCAATAACACCCGCACCCATGGCTTTTCGCCTGTGACGAAAGCAGCGCGATCGAATTACCATTCGGTTGTAATCTTCGAGGCACGAGAGCTTGCGCAACTTGCGGGTTAAATTTGAATAACCGCCGGGTGTGAGGAGGCTATTGCGCCACTCCAATGCAATACCTCTCGTATTGACCTTTGAGCGTGTAAGGTGACGAGTGGTTTGGCAATTTGAAATTTTCATGCCGAATACGCCGCAACGACTGACTGAGAGTGCTGGGATTTTCTCTCGCTCTCTTACATTCGCCTTTTTCTTTGCTCGTCGTTCACAGCGTGCTCGATGCTTTTCGGTTTGCCACCTGCTTTACGAATTATTTGCAAATTATACAAATAATAGGATCTATGCAGGTGTACGAATGAGACGAATAGAAATATCTGGCTTGTTTAGGGAATTGGTGACTTTTGAAACACATAAACACATAAATTTGTTAATTATATGACTCAATTGAATGTTTTAAAAGGTAGGAGAAGAAGTAGACCAAATCAATATTTCATTTTTAATGTCTTTCGTTTGTTCGACGATTTAGGTCGAAAGGGAAAAATAATTATAAAAATAATAACCAAACAAGTGTTTTTCTGATTAAATATGAATATTTTGAATACCTTTAATATATAAATTGTTCTTGGAAATAAATTACGGTAAAAAATTTATATACATTTACGAAACAGAATTGAAGTTATGGAAAGGGTCACATGATATTTACATCAATTACAAAACATAACATACATAACTACACCAACTACTTTATACCAACTAATTTGTATGCATTTCCTTCTATCTAATCCACATTCTGTAATAAATTTATTTTCAATAAAATAAGTAACGAAAAATTTACATAAATAAAATTGAAATAAGCTATTTCCAATAAAAAAATTATATTCAAACTGTCTTCATGGCAATATAGCATTGTTTTGAAATATATTACTACTATATAATTGCAAAGCTATATAATTTTATTTTGCGTCTCATATGTTTTAAATTCAAATTCTAAATATTTAGCACGAAATTTAACACGTAATTATGCTTTTTCAATACTCCCATATCATCTCAAATGTTAATGCATACTATTTTATTAATTACAATTGTTTTGGAATGTTTATTTTAAATCAAGGAATGTTTTATTCGTGCTTTTTAAATAATAAATATTATTTAAATATTTACTTTGAAAAATATTACTTTTTCTACATTTGAAATATAAAAGCATCTCTTAATTAATAATTTTATAAAGTATTTTTCATTTGAAATTGAATACATGTAATGCCATTGTTTACATTTTACATAATACATAATAGAAAGGTATTTTTTTATTTTTATAAATTTTTATTTTTTTTATAAATAAGCGATATAACGTCAAAGTTTAATTTGTAAGGAATATACATCGAAGTCTGAAAAAGGTGTTCTATTTTTAGAATTTCTAGTTTACAAAATACAATCACGCAGATAATTTTGTGCTTCTAAATATCTTCACGTGATGTAGATATTTTTTTTATACCATCATACAATAGAAAATATCGGATAAATATAAATTCACGTGCATTTATGCTCAAACAATTCAAACTATAATTTACATAGAATCTATGTAATTCCATATGAAAAGATCATTGCCTCGTTTCAAAAGTTTTAATACCTATAGACTATTATTCCGCTTAGATAAACAATAATGAGGATTATTTATATTCGGAAAATATTCGTATTTATAGTAAATTGTAAAGAAATAAAATTGTTAGAACATAGTTCAAACAAACTGATGTACTATCCCGCATCAAGATAATAAGTTCCCATACGAAAACTTTTTCAATTATTACGCACTTTATCTGACTATTAATAAGTTCGTTTTTCTCTTAATTTAATGCACTTACGATTTCTATGAAAAAATTTATTAGATATTATCACTTACATAATAGTCAAATGTTTTTGGCTCTATTTTAGAATAACTTACATTATATTTATGAAAATATTATTTAAACTAGAAAAATAATATGCTCGATTCAATTGTATTTATAAAGATATGACAATGTTTTATACATCGAAGGCGTATCTATAAAAAAAAAATAACAAAATCATCATGATAGGAAAATGTATATTTTATGATTTAGCAAGTCTCCCATATCAATCCCATCAAACCAATAATATTTATCACCATTATTTATTATTTGATTCATAAATGTAATAATATAAAGGTAAAAAATGATATAAAAATACAGTACGTAATAATAATAACATAACAATTATATATGTATATCTGATAAATGTAATTTATAGTTGATGTTGCCACAGCATTCATCGATTATTATTCTAATTGTATTTAAAATTACATTTAAAACTAAATTAATCTTTAATTATTTACAAATTCTTATAATTTGATTTCAAAAAAACTCAAAATAGAATTAGAATTTAACCACTTAATTACATTATTGACTAAAAGGAATAGTACATGCAAACACACACACACACACACACACACACACACACACACATTCTAAATATAATTTTTTAATAATGAAATTTGTATTTCAATTGTAACTTTTCATATTCAAAAGTATTTATTTACTGAAAAATATCAGGAAATGAACTTATTTGCTATATATTTGCATAGGAAGGCATATAAATATGTACAAAATTTATTCTCCGAATATAGTATTGATGTACACATTAATTTAATCTCATAATTTTCATGCATATTATTAATTTTTATTATAACATAATATTATTGAATACAAATATGAATTTATAAATTTTACTACTACAAATGAATATATTTTCATTTATATTTACAATGTAATACTACTCTATTTTTAAATGTTCTAATGCTAATTTCCAATACAAATTATAAATACGTTTTTGTCGAATAAATTTAAAAAAGGGACATTTTAAATTAATCATATTGAATAAAATTTCAAAGTCGGAAGATATTCAGATTTTTATTGAAATATCCAACATAAAAGTTTGAAAATTACAACATAAGGATGATACAGTACATTTATATTAGTATGGCACTTTTTTTAATATACATGAACAATACTAAGTGAATATAGAAACTAAGCTGCTTTAATAATATGTATCTAGTATTTGCATTAAAAAATGTTTAACATACAAGAATATAGAAATATAATTTAGTTCTTTAGTTAAATTAAAGAAAAAAGAATTGTATAATGATATCATAAGTAGCGGAAAATTAAACTTGGTTGGAACATCTGTTAAGAATAGTAAATTGTATTTGATTAATTTTCCTAAGCAAAATTCCATTATTCGCTTCATATACTTGACACGTAAATATTCTATTTGTATTTTAGTGACTAAATTATTTGGAAATGATGTACAATTTAATTTAATATGTTAGATATTTTTTTGTTGTAAAAAGACGTTCACAAATATGTTTTTGTTTTTTTAAATTTCATTCATTCACGTAAAATACAAATAAAAAATTGTAATTCTCATATACTAATATATATATCTTTTTTTATACAAAGTTGTTATGTATGAAATATCGTAGTTGGGAACCTCGTTGTTGTACAATACAAAATTCTCTTAGAATATAGATGCAATGAAATGTTATTTTATATTTCATAGAGATATATTAGTAATTTTAAAAAAGTTTATTCTTTATTACAAATAGTAGAATGTATATGAAGTTTAATTCTACCGTATTTTCTTATCCTAATTCACCTTAGCATTGAGTATATACAATAAATTTATGGACCTAATAACAATTATAAGGTCAATTATTATATATTTTAATTATTTCTTAAAGAGCATTATTATATATTTTTTTTGTTTCTTAAAATACATTTATTTATTAAGTATTTGATTACGAAAGAAAAATTATTAGTTAAAAGTAATATTATATCATGTTAGTTATAGGTAATATTAAAAATTTTTTATTTATATTTAAAAATAAATATTTAATATATAATATTACTGTAGAAAAACATCAGATATTTAAATGAACTAAAAATTGGTTAAATAAACAGATTATTAATCATGTTGAATTAGTTTCATTATAATCTGATAGCCAGTTTCAATTTAATTTGCATTTTATTATGTAAAAGAGGATAGATCGTGTATTTATTATATATTTATCAAACTTTTTATACTGAATATATTAATGTAAATTATATAATTTGAATTGTAATGTATTGTTATCTTCTTCAATTAATTTTTTAATCAGCATAAAGGGAAACGTGAAACTAATATTTACAAATTGAATATCAATTATCAATTAATTTTTCATTCTAATGAGAAATTTCATTACTTTGTACGAATTAACATGACTTGTACATACTTATAATTTATGCATGGACATTACATTGCTTTAAATTATAATTAAATTACACTTTAATTTTACATATGGACTTGTGTAATATTTCAAATCAAATTACACAGTATTAGCTGGTAATATATTTATTTAATAGAAATCTAAGTTCTTTTAACGATAACAATTTATGTTTGCGAGTAAAGTTCATTAGCTATTTTAATTTTTTAACTCACCTTAAAGGAACCTAAAACTTATATGTCTACTTGAATAGTAAACGACTTACATATTATGTCGGCTAATTATTTACTGAATATTTAAAATACTTCACTAGAATATGTACAAATGGATTTATTAATTATGTAAGGTGTCTAATGAAAATTCAAATCTCTTTTTTTTTATTTCTCATAAATGTCATTATTGTTATTAAAGGGGAATGTGTCATGAAATTTATTTATTTCAAATTAACAAGAGATTTTATATAAATTTTTTGAGAAAATTATCCAATTAAAATGATATTAGTAAAGAAATTTTCCAAGTCTACATTAATTTTATTAATATAGAGTTTTATGTATTCAAGACAATGTAAAATGGAATTTAAATTATTTTCACAATAACGAAATGTAATATTCAATTTAATCTTGTTTTACATGTGACTAAGTATGCATCAAATGTTCTATTTATTAAATAAAGCTACAAAATTATTTTCATTTTCATAATTTGTAGTCTTGTTAATGTCACTGAGAATATAATAATGAGATTTTATTAAACATTAATTAAAGATTGAATGGAAATTTTTAAGTATTGTGGGACTCTTTGTCGACAATTCACATATTATTTTCGTGTATTCTTGAATAACAATGTATGTAGTTTACGAAACGTTAGGCACAGTTGCGAAAGGGATAATCATGATAAATTACACTTTATGCCTATTAATACCTCATGAAATACCTTTTCAGAAGCACAATGACGACTAGTTTTTCTCTATAGAGTGCCCATAGAGTTCTTAAATATTGATTGAGGTAATATTAAACCGCAACACATATATATCCATATATATATATATATACATAACACATACACAACGCATGGGATTAGAATGTAAAAACTTGGGTATTCATTTCTGAATGGCATACAAAATATTCTTTGCGGGGTTATATATATATTTAAAAATAGGACATTAAATATCATTAAAATATTCCTTATTCGTTTTTCACTTATTTTTCAATACTATTTTGAATATTTGCCGTAACGGTGCTTTTCAAGATAATTAAAAAAACTACTTTAGAATGTCTATATTTAGAAAAAAAAGCGTAAAATTTTCAATTAAAATGTTTGAATTATTCAGTAATTTTTTATTTTTATTAAAATGTTTTAATTTGAAAATCTAACAACTTTGATACAATGAATTATCTATTGTACTCAAAAAAAATTAAAATTCTAATCCTATTATAATACAACTTCCAAATTGGCCCGCATAGAGGAAATTTAAAGTTCCCGATTAAGCCAAGTTTTTCTTACCAACAATAGCTTTCTATTCATAGTAGTTAAGGTGCCATATTTTTCACCTGGTCTTACTTGTTTTTAAAACTATATCGATGTTTTAAGGTTCTAATATATAATAAGCATAGCAATAACATGCAGATAATTAAATATATTTTTCAATTACATATTATTATAATTTTTCTAGGTTATTTGAATTTTTTTTTTATTGCCGTTTTTTATTGATTATATAATTAACAACGAAGGAATATACGATTTAATATACTTTAATAAGAAAAAGGTATTATGTACTATAAAAACTAAAATTTTCAGCATGGATAAGAATTAAAAATTAAACATTTATCGTAATATACTTTGGTTAAGTGGTAACGCACTTTGTATATGACTTTTTTGATGATTTTTCAGTCTTCATTAGGAACAATTAAAAATGTTATACTGTTTAAGGAATAAAATTCTAATTATCGAAAATATAGATCGCAATTCTTATGTGAAATCGATTATAAAATATACGTAAATGCAGATATTTTATTTTTCCAATGATCCTCTTTTTTAATTTCCTTACTCATTTATAAACGTCATTATATTTTATTTTCAACTGTAAATACTTTACCTTTAAATGACGCATGTTGAACGTTCTTTATCAACAATAAGTTTGCTATTGAGTTCAAAATAATGTAATTAACTCATCGTTTATTTATAAATATTTTTGTTTTTGTTTTTTTTTACTGCAAAGTAACAGTTTAAGTAATCAATGCTTTGTGGGTTTCAGTGTTTAAAAACAACTTTTTAAAAATATAACAATAAGATAAAGCGTAATCGTAGCATGAAAAAAATACTAAAATTACTTAACCTAATGTTTCACGGCTGAGAATATATAAATAAAAAGCTTTAAAAGTATTAAATGAAATAGTAAAGAAATTATTTTATCTCTATGTATTTGTTTTATATTTAAACAACTATTTCTATTAAATATTAATATTTTTTTCAAATATTTTCTTTATAGATTCGTTTATTCAATTAGTTTATAAGTATATATATATATATGTGGGTGTGTTTGTGTGTGTGTGTGTGTGTGTGTGGCAAATGAAATTTGAGTGCTTTTGAAAAAATACATGTTCAAATTGACTTTGTTAATACCCAATTAATTAGGTAGATTAGTAAAAATTTACATCTATATATTTTTCACTAAATCAATAACTATTATATGATTTGTATGGATTATTTTATTGCAGTATCTGAATATTCTACATAAATTAAACATTAAAGTAGAGAATAAGAAAATCGATTGATTAACAATTTGGCGTATAAAAAAAGTAAAGATATTGATTGTTTGGGTAAGCAAGAAATAATAAACACTGGTCTTATAGATCTCACATTACTAAACTTTATTCATACTTTGTAGAAGCTAAATAATTGTCGCTTAACATAATCTAGCGATATGTAATTTGTTATTGAGCGCAGAAAGAAAATCCTTCGTAAATCAATACACTTACATGTAATTTATGATTTATAATTTTTTTTAATAGGATTCATAAAATATTTCTGAATCAATATATTACTAATATTGATTAGACAAAAATATAAATGACTTTTAATTAAATAATTTATCATCCTCTTATTAGAAACACATCGATAAGAAATTACAGCTGATTTTATTATTCTCAAATTATCTTAATTATACGTATGTTTTCCGTGAGGATGATGAATTAGACAAAAACATAAGAATATTACAGATTTATTTATAAAATGATATATTTATAGGTGTGATAAATGCAAAAAATTTTCAATAATTATCCATAAATAATGATTTGACAATATGCTCCGATAGATAAGTACACAAAATCTTCATCATTTCAATATTTACTCACTCGAAGCATAATTGTGTTATTTGAAAAAGCAACGTGTTGCATTATTTATATAGAATTTTGCATACTGTTTTTTAAAGCAACAAATTAACAGATTTACATTTAATTAGGCAATTTTCTTACACGAGTCTTTAATTCTTGTTTGTTTTTAGAAAAACATTACTGCTGTTATTTTTTCTCGTATCTTAGTAATTTGATCTATTATTCATTGGACCAAGCAATTCAATTGAACGGAAATTAAGGTTTCAAGTGAAATTTAGTATGTTCATATTTACAAAATGTTTCAGTACCTGTATTTGCAGAAGCATAGTATACACATTATTTTATTAATACTAGTATACTGTACATTTCATGACAATTTCTTTGTAGTCAACTGTGGAAGTTGAATGGAAATTTCTTTTATTAAAAAAATTTCTCATTCCATTAGATGCATTTCGTAAGTCGCAACATTATATTTTATAGCTTCGGAAAAGACGCTTTTTGAATTTTTGATAAACGTTTAAGAAACTTTTCATGTAATAAGATGGGCATGAAATTAGTAAAAATTTAAGTATTTAAGTAGTTAGAAAATAATAGGCTGATGCTGACATTTAATTGGGGATGATGTAGATGTTGTATGAAATAAATAAATTAAATTAAATATATTAAGAGATGCTGTTTATAAGGTACACATGTATAATTTTGATTTCTGAACGAACGTGTAATGCTTAGAATATCTTTCATTACTATTTAAATATGTAATAAATATAATTTTGAAGCCTTTACTTATTCAAATCGTATAAATAAATGAAATTTTTATTCAATTTTGAATTAAACTGGAAAGTCGAATAAAAATTTAAAATAATTCAAAAACATAAGGATCCTATTGCTAATCAATTTATGTATTATTTACATATAATAGAACGAAGTTGGATATTTTACTTTTTTTGCCGATTGTATTATTGTTGTTCAATTATAATCAATTATAATATAATTCAATATTAATAGTTATAAATATTGAAAATATTTACTATAAGAACACCATGAGAAATATTCTCTGATTTATATGACAATTTTTTCAATTTAAATCAAATTATACACGATTATTTATAATAACATAATATTACATGCTCCAATAATGCTACTTAATTTTACTTGAATTAATAACTGGATGTTATGAACTTACGTTAAAAACATTAATTCATTTTAGAAAAATGCATAAGTTACGAATAATTGGAAAATATTTCAACAGAAATTGAGATATTGTAATGGAGTAGGGAGAAAGATTCTTTATACGCGTACCTTCATAAATAATTTCCGTAGAACGACAATAATGAAGAATGGTGAAAATTTTCAAAATTTATCTTAAATTTCATGAATAATGTGCGAATGATTATAAGTTTTCATATCAAGTTATCCGAGGATCATTTTAAGCGTTATGAACCGAAAGTGAATATATTTCAGCTATCAAGACAATTCAAAAGTGCCTCTCTTGAATTTCCCATCGACCAGCAGAGTTCTCTCTCTGTTTATCTCTCGCTAAGCTAAGAACACACTTTACGTTTCGTTATTTCTGGCTTTCAAAATATTTCTCGCATGTATAAACTTAACGATTGTACAGTTGCAGTATCGAGTCAGGAGTCTCAGCTTTATTCATCGGAGGTAGCATGGCCACGAAATATATGTATAACCAACCATACCTATGCACACACACGTGCCCGTCTATATAAATAAATCATAACAATTTAGCTACATAAACATCGATGTATACACACAGATATATCGCTATACGCAAATTGTGCCCTCCCTCACCCCCCACCCTCCCTCCCGCCCCACACGATCAATACAATGCTGCTTGTACCTTCGAAAATGCATTTTGTCTTTTCATTATTTCGTTAGATCGCCGACGATCGATTGTATTACTCATTTCTTTATTCAATATCACAGTCAGCAATGATTATGCTCCGGGTCGATAATCCGCTGTAACACTCTTAAGGAACGCGTAAATCTCCTTGAAGTTTGGTCGAACTGATTCGTCCCTTTTCCAGCAGGAACACATGACCTTGTATACATTATCTGGGCACATCATTGGCTTGGGCAAGAGAACCTAAAATCAAGTATAAACCTTCGAGTATAAACAGTCTTGCAAAGCTCAGCAATTTGGGTATTCTCTTTTAAAGTAAATCCAACGAATTTAGAATTCTTCTCACTGGATTGTTCGAGACAATTTTTCAATCTTTTTGTAGGCTACGCAAACATATCATATCGTTAGCCCGCGATCTTTCTAATCTACTACTGCTTTACATTTACATTATTTTCCATATCAGTAACACGGGCTCCACGCTTCTTTTTACCCTACGAAGTTAATGTTCAATGTAGTAAGAAACACAACTCACTTGCAATTCACCTCCGTAATACATAAGCTCGGCATTTTGAATAACTTGTTCGTTTGTTAAATGTTGAAATGGCTTCTCTCTCGCGAAACCCATTATTTCCCAAAATGTAACTGCAAAAGACCAGACGGTGCTGGAGCAAGTGTATCGATCCTGAAAATGGGAAAAGCGTTAGCATTCACGTGGCTAAGGAAATTATCGCCAAACTGTGTTTTAGGGAAAAAGCCGACCAATCCACAGCCGCATTATTCTCAATTAACGGCGGTCAATTAAGCGGCGCGGATCTTACAATTGAGCAAAGTGAAGAAATTCTCTTTGGCTTTCCACTTTTCATTTACATTGTACTTGGTTACTTGGTTCTGGCGAAATTCTTACCAACAGTATACTCTCCCAGGGCAGCCACCTGATCGGCGCCGGAGGTCGTCCGCCGATGTTACTGTAATCCTTCTTGTACAAGTCGCTGCACATTGCAATGTCCGTGACCTTGACCGTGTAACATCTACCTAAGAGGCAATTTCGGGCGGCCAGATCCTTGTGGACGAGGTTCTTTGACTCGAGGTAGCGCATCGCCGATGCTATTTGCGTTCCCATGTACAGTAGGCAGCTCTGACTGTGGCCAACGAAAAATTTCATTGTCATTAGGGTTTAATTGGCAGTTTATAAAGCTGGCTCACGTGACAAGTAACGACGAGTGTCAATTGACGAGTGTCAATTGACGAGTGTCAATTAAGGAGCGACATTGAAATTTTGCAATAACATAGGCAGCTTTCACTACCTTCGCAACACTCTCTTCTACAATAATATTGTAATAATATCAACCAAACAATTGTGTGCATTTGTTAGTCAACGGACACAATTACGGGACATAAAGTAATTGTTGGATTCAGAATGTAGATTTAAGTGAGTGAAAATAGCGTAGGAATGACTTTTTAGCGAAGTCTGTATGCGTAAGAAGAATAACATGAATATGGCAACAATTAAATAAGCCTTGACAATTTACAAATACTTTTTGTGACACTTGAATGCGCCGATGTATTGACATTGGTGGAATAAGACTCTCTAAACATTTCTTTTTCCAATTTTGCATCAATCATAGCATCAAGGCAAAAATGCATAGACCGAGGAGGTAAATTCCTTTTTATTTCACTACATTTCCCACCTATCAGATTGCATTCCTTCCAATTTGAATGGAATTTTCAAAGTCCTGTCATCTTATCCGCAACACATAACAGGTAAATTTTACAAACTCGCTCCCTCAAAAGCCATATTTAATTAATCTTAAATCCATCGCCGAAAATCCCCAATTTTCCAAATTCGTAGTCGCGCCTTGCGATTGGCGTAGGAAGCGCTAGAGATGCCGCGGATGAGGTGATAATTAATTGCACTATCGAGTATTAAAGACTTGGGGTATTGAGCTTGGGCGACTGTTAAAGTATTAGAGAAAGAGGGGACAAGTAGGCGACAGGTAGAAGGGAATGTTGTCGCGGACTTGAATGAGAGCGGAGATGAAGAGCGGGAAGACTTAATCCTTATCTCAAGATAAGCTGATTGATAAGGGCGAGTGGGTAAGGTTGATAAGATGTGGGGTGAGGAGGTTTGTCAGGGGTGCTTATGGGGGGCGGGCAAATAGATTCGCCAGGCTGGAGGTAATAGGGAGCCTCGCAGTGGCTCAGGTCTCACCTGATAAAGTTGAGGGTGCAACTTGGCCGCTGCGTGCCGACGAGGGGCTCGCTGTACTGGAGGTAGTGGGCGAGGTCGCCGAGCTCGGTGTACTCGATGATCGTCCAGGGCCTCGAGGGCTCGGCGTCGTGGACGAGCCCGAGGACTCGGGCGAGGTTGGGGTCGGCGAGGCTCGCGAGGAAGCGCACCTCCCGCAGTCCCTCGCTCGCCTCCGTGCTCCCGGCCTCGGCGAGGTCCTCCGGGTATCCGAGGCTGGGTATCCTCGCGACCGCCAGCCGCAGGGGCTCGGCCGACCGGCTCGGGGATGGCGTCGTCTCGAGCAGACCCAGGACGGCGCACACTATTGCCTGTGTTGGTGGAGAGAGCAGCAGCAGGTTATTCGCCTAGGGGAGGATGGGGTAAGGAGGGCCAGCCGGTTGCGGCTGTTTCAGCTGACTGGCGATCGGCACGGCGTATTTCGGTGTATTTCGGGATTTCGAAGAATGGAATTAGCAAATTGCGAATAGGAATTGTTCAAGGCTCGATAGCGCTAAAATAGCCAAACACAGGCGAGTCCGAGGAATGTAAACAATGTCATTGGGGCGTTGTCGGGACTTTCGAAGGCAAAGACGGAATTGGCGCGGCTGTGTTTTATAATTTTTGCAAGAATTGCTTGTGCTGGTGCATTGAGTGACATGTAAAAATTGCTTCCATTAATGTTTGAGGAAAATAGAGCTTGCGTTGAAGGTTGAAGGAGAAGGTTATCTATCGAAGGATCTATCAATGAAAATTTAAGAATATAGATGGAATATTAAAAATTCTACTCGACAGTTTACAATTTCGCATTTATCGACGAGACTTTTATTAAAGATTTACTAAGATGACATTTTTATTTAATTTTCTCATTTTTCGAATTATTTATCCGTTAATTAAAATTTTTGCTCAATTATTATTATACTGGAGTGATTGTATGTATAAAAGACGTATTTTTCCATCAAAATATATCTTTAGCTTTTCATTATTCCGATAAAACATTGAAATATTTACATGTTTCACTAAATTTTTTGATTGAAGCGAGTGTAAATTTAAGATTAAAACAGACGTTCATTCTTCTCGGATATTCTTTATTTTTCTCATTAAAACTGTAATTTGACATTGGCTAGACTATTAGGGCAATCTATTATTAATAAGCTTCTTAAAATTATAATAATAGAAAAAAACTCGCATATGTCAATAAAATTGTAGACAAATTTGCCCGTTAATTATCTCCTCACTCTTCTCTCTCTCTCTCTCTCTGCTGTTAAAAGGCGTAATTACGACATTACCGAATCAGTTATGTACTTTTGTTTTAATTAATCATTTCATATAATGTGAATTATGAATAATGTCAAAGCACGATGCTTTGCTAATTTTCCTAGTATTACAATATGTATTTTGTTTATATTTTTTAATTTAAATTTTTTAAATATATTTCTCAAGTTAGTATATTTTTCAGGAAGAAGCACTTTTTAATTTTTCTTATTTTAATTCCTTCATTTATTTTCTCTTATTTCATTGCTTATTCTTAATTCTTAGATTAACGTGACATTATATTATAATTGTTTGCTTTTACTTTTTACTACTCGTTTTCTACCGTTCAATTTATTGTTTAAGAGTACCAACTTTTTGTGTCCACGGCAATCATATTATTTTGCTTTAGAATAAAATCAGATGAAGATCTATGATTTTTCATTAAATCTTACTAAATGTATGAAATTCCAGGTCAGCACATAATATAATTTTGATATGTGAGCAGACGAGTGAAAGTTTTAATCATGGAATTTATGAAGAAGAAATGAAATTATTTAATTTTACTATTCTACATGAATATTGAATAAAATGAAGCTCATATTTGAATAGATTATTATTAATTCTTAAAAATGAAATCATGTACAATGTACTATGCATTGATGTAGAATGTAAATTAAACAAAAAAAAAAAAAAAAAGGGAAGAATAAAGAAAAAAAGGATATTTTCACTGTCATTGATATGCAGTAAGTTTGCGCTGTATATTATTGGCGAATAAATAAAAAAATAAAAATCAGAGCCTTTTATTTTTATTATTACAGTTCTACCGTAGTCTATCAATACAAATTGGTATTTACAGTTTTGCCTGTCCGTTGAATTTTTCATTTGAACTTTATATACATATTCGATATGATATGCGAATCGGCAAAGCTGAAAGTTCAAATTGTTGCAACTCCATATAAAGTTGAAATGGTCGATAATCTGCACACGAGAAGGAACTATTGCATCTTTAAATGTATGCATTCGTTGGAAACGATTGCTATGAAATAAAGCTTTTTATATTCCATATTCCTTCAGTCGGAATTTTGTAAAATAGATTTTTTTTTTTGGCTAACGTTTGGAATAATGCCGATGACCATTATTCTTAAACAGTTCAAGTATTTTAAAAGTTCTTTAAACTATTCCTTACGATATTAATAGATGCTCAGAAATTGATTATAGCGGTATTTGAAAAAAGGGAGAATAGGGAAGTGAACATAAACACATAAAAATATAAACTGGAAAGATAAAGACAATAATGATATTCTTGGGAGTGAACAACAATTACTGTTTGTATAAAAGATTTTTCATACGCAGAAATTAAATGTTTCTCCATAGTCACTTAAACTCGGAGATCTTATATTTTTGAATTATGAATCGAATGTTTGAAGAAATATGTGCATAGGTTAATATCGAGATCTGTTGATATATGGATATAATTTTATAAGGAATTTTAATATTCTATTAAAGTCAAAGTAATTTGATTTATTTCTAAATAAATGTATTATGAAAAAATTCTTTATATTAATTTAGGCTCTATATAATTGTGTATATCAGTGAAATATACTTTTTTACATTTTACGAACTTTTTTCTTAATAACGAATGAGCAATCGTTAATAAAATATAATTATGAGGTATTAGTATGGAGTGCAATTAGCATAGGCTGTACCACCATATATTGAAAAAAAAAAAATTAAAATATATTCGTGGATAATTTTTTACCTGACCTCTGCGTATTCTCCCATTGCGAGATAAAAGTCAATAACAAACAATTGGATATTAATAAATATTATAAAGTATTTCGTCAATAACCCGTAGCATTGGGAGAATTCTGTTAAAACGAAGCAACTGAAATTTCCATGAAATTCTAAATATTTGCTAATTATTAACTTTAGCCGAAGTATGTTTAGCATTCTCTCGTAGTATCTCGTAATAAGGGAAATATATATATAGACTTTTGCCGCAATCGCGATTGTCAATAAAAATGTATTGGTAGATTAGACAAGAGTTATGCATTACAATTTTACTAGAATTTTACTAGAATTTCGATCTACCGACAATTACCCACACTTTGGACAATAATGTCTAGGAAATGGAAAAGGAGAAGGATGGCTCATTGAGCCCCGGCTAACGTCCCCAAAAATTAATGTAACCAGAAACGAGCATTATTAATCAAAGGCTATTATTAATGTAAAATTAAGCGCGCCACTCATCAACATCTCCAATCTAAAATCAGCCGGCTCGGCTCATTCCTTTAGTCCAAAATCGTATCCACCGTGCTCGAGTTTGGAGAGGAGGTTAAGGCTGCGAAACCTCCAACAAAAGCCCGGGAATTCTCGCCAAGGAGCCTCGGAGCGGAGGCCCGAGGTGCTACACCCAGGACTTTTATCGCATACCTCGCCGATGTGGCCGGAGCCAAGTTTCTCCATCGTGTGCAGGCATTGGCAGGGGATGTTGGCCGGCTCGATCTCCTTGCACTTGTAAGGCTTGCTCATGCTCGGGGCGATGTTCCATCTGACTATGGGCGCTGGCACCTGGAACGGCAATTTGCGCCTCCTCAATTCCACCTCACATTTGTTTATTCCCGAGGTAATGTGCCGGCCCTGCCCAACCACCCGATCTCGCCCCGACAATTCCCACCACATTCCCGACCCTATTACCACGGCCTCAACCCACCCACTTCTGGCGGTTATTGCGCGCGATAAGACATTGGAGAATCGTCGCGCTCTTTGGCTGAGCGGGAACGCGAGTCTCACGGCCTTTCCATTGCGTATTCTGCCGCTAATAGTCAAGATACGGCGCTTTAACGAATAAACGCCAAGAGCCGCTGCTCCATCTCATTTATCCGGTCATTTACTCGTTATCTACGACTCGTGAAGCCACCTCTCCCCCCCCCCACCCTAAAGTTTTATCTACCTTACGATTTCCGTAATTCCGTATTTTTCGTAGCAGCTCGCAGTATCCACCTGGACCAGGCATTATCAGTTTAGTATAACTGCCAAGTTTTCAGTCAACCTCGTCACATTGTCATTACGTACAATAATTTATTATTACAATAGCGCACCACATGCACCGCAGATTCTAAAATATTGGCCAAATTCATTTGGTTGAAGGTGCATTAACAGCCACTTGTCCGCATTATATTTCGCACACTCTAATAACCGTCCCGATGGACTCCAACAACTACAAAGTCCAACTTGCTCCTTGATAAAACACCCCAACACCCCATCTTTCAACGCACCTTTCTTTCATTAAAAAAAATGAATAAAAAATGCCCCAATGGTGTTGGTCGATTGCGTTTTAGCTGAACGCGAGCCCGACCTCGAATACCCATCGGAATAATGCGAATGCGTCCCCGGTACGGAGATCCCGCCATTACCGGCGGAGCGGTTGGTTCTCGTAAAAGCTCACCTTGTGCTTCTCCTTGGGGGCAGTGTGCCAGCGCTTGCCCTCGCGCTGTTGGCTCGGCGTCCCCGAGATGAGGAGGCGGTTCGAGGCGAGGAGGTGGCCGTTGCTCTGGAGAGTGCGGAAGTGTTGGGGTTGTCGGGCGTCCTGGCGCAGAACGCCGTAGCCGCGCTCGAAGCTTTTGCTGGGGCGCATCTCCTCGTTGCGCTGGAGCTCGTGGCTGGGCGACTCTGTGGACAGGTGAGGTCGGTGTTGATGGCTTGGGGCCTTGGTTTTTTTAATTGACGATTGTGGGTCGGGGGGTGGCCGCTTGCTCGCAATAATCGTTACGCGTTTGGAGTGGTTTCGAAGAGCGGATGGGATGATCGCGAAGGAGGGGCGGGATGACGTTGACCAGGGTTTTATCGGAAGGAATTTGAGGCTGCGTGGGATTTCCGGTAACGCATCCGCAGGTGCATCGGGCACTTGATTTGAATTGTTTTGCAGCCGGGAAAGTGAGGTAATCCAATGCGGAAATCTAGCTTGCGCGATAGATTAAGAAATAATCTATTTAGTTTTATCATTTTCTTCGTTGTTAGGATTTTAGAGAGGTAATCCCGAAGGGATTAAGTCGGATTTGAAAAATGTGCAAGGTTATAAACTTCCAGGGGGATTAGCATCTACCAAGTATACTTGCTATTCAAAATTTAGATCCGGTTTTCAGGGAATAGCATTTTTTTTTAAATTGTTTCCACGGCAGCTTAAAGATTAAAGAACCGGTCTTCTTGTCACGTGGTATGCTCAGTTGGTAAATATATCATCGGTGCGACTTGGGCGAGGATGATATTACTCATTTGGTAAGACCAGCCATTGTTGAAGTTCTATTGCATAATTTGTTGCTGAAGACGCTCGTCTATTCTTATTCAAAGTTTGCTTGCGCTTATATAAAATTGAAAATCCATATAAGCCTATATAAAAGCATCAATTAAACGTTCATTTGACGAGAATGAATTGTCCAAAAGAAAATGTTAAAAAATATTGTTTCGAGAACAATGATTGATTTTAATTTTTTCACCAATCTTGAAATTAAGCAAATAATGCAAAGGAATAAATTCACTTTAATTTTACGATAACATTGTGCAGTACAACACTGTTAAAAGTGCAAGACATAATTATTTAATAATTCATATATATATATATGTTGGAAAAATTTAGTGTTACTTTGGTTGTTTGCAAGTGATATAAATTAAGAAAAACATTGATAATTGTACTCTAATTTTCTTAATAGATCTACATATTCTGAGTTTTCTTAATACTTATTTTTAAAATAAACTCGATCTAATCAGTTTTAGAACAGAGAGAACTTTATTGACAGATGAAAGTATTATTAAGCCATTAAAATAAAATTTCTTTCTTTGTGAGAAGCAAATTTTGCGAGCTATATTTGCTCAATAACAACATTACAGCAATCGAAATTATTCATTCCTCTAGTAATTTATATAATTATCAATGTGATTATTATTATATTACTATAATATATTAATATTACTAAATCTTACATCTTCCATTAAACAGCATGATTTTAAAGATTTTTTTTGATAAAATAATATTCTTTTAATAAAAAAATTACTTATAGGCTTTTATTTATATTATAATTATTATTATATTATAATTATTATTATATTATAATTAATATTATTAATTATATTAATGGGTATATAATTAAATTACTTTTACAAATTACTTAATAATTATAGGCATTTGAAAAGAAATTTTCAGCTCCAATTTCAAAAGGATAAATTGTATATGAAAATTAATGACATATATTTTATTTATTTTTCATATTTCATGCAATTTTTTATTGCTACTTTTTGTAATTTTAATTTTTTATATATTTTTGTAAGTACATGAGGTAAGGTGGAATTTGTCACAGTTGCATAGATTATTTAAACAATTGTTTAGGCGTAAAAGCTATATATCTGTTAAATCGATTAATTAATGTTTGAGAATATTAGTGAGATATTTTTAAAAGTTTTTCGAACAGTAAGTTGTATGAAGTAGTTAGGAAGCGGTTCATATGTATATTTAGGATTTCTTTGAACGCCAATGGTTAACTAAACCTCATTATGAGGGAAAAATGAGTAAGTAATGGAAATATAAATAATCTAATATATAGATAATTAATTAATGTACTTAATGGTTTTAAATAATTATTCATTTGGCTTTCTCTTTACATAACTAAAGTTTTGATAGAAACTATATAATGAGAATGACTCGAATTAATCATAATTCATGCTCCGTAGGATCAAAGAAAATATTAATTAAAGGATATAAATTACGTCAGATAATCTGTCAAGGATAAAACTTTAAAATAATAGAAACACGCAGTATTTGAACATTTAAGTAATTACAGTTACATAGTTGCATCGTTATAAAAGGAAATTGTTTGCAAATTTGTGCAATTACTTTATGTCGCACGGTGCCCTTAAATAATACGTTAACGTACAATTATCGCAGAATTATTATTAAACGTATCATAAATAAAAGCAATAATTTATTTATACGAATGGTTTGTTTTTGATGAGCATATAAACAAATCAAGTTCAAAATAATACGCACTTGACAATGCAAACAGCCCGAGATTTAAATTAATCCCTTATATTTTATATTTCATATTTTATAGAAATCGTTATAGAATTACAAAGTAATTGTAACGAATGACAAAGTAATATAAATGATTGTTATATAAAATATCAGTTGGCTGAACTTCGATTAAGCTTTAATTCTCTATTGGAAAATTTAATACATTAAAATTATAGCTTTCGTACATTATTGTAAATTATGCGAAATGAAATTATTAGTAATTCATTTACTCCCAGTTTAATAAACATTCAATTAGTTAATTGTACATTGTTGCCAACGTATAAAGTTGTATAATTTTGGGTATGAATAAAATGTGATGGTTATTTAATAATAGTGTGTGTCGTATGTCGTATGAATAAAATTTGATAATAATTTGATAATAAATTGATAAAATATTGTATTACTCTTACCAAGAATTGAGACTTTTATCATTATTTACTTGAAATGCGAGCTTTCAATTCTGCTTAAATTAACATTTGTAACATTTTGCATGCCTGCTACAAATAATAAGCGTCTAATTTTAAAAATTCATAATCCTTATAATTGAATTTTAATAGAATTTTTGAAATATTTATTTAGGCAGATCTTTTGAGAAGAGATTTTATCAAAAACACCAATCACTTCGAATTCTTTCTTTCTATTTTAATATAACTGGACCACATAAATAACGAGTAGAATTTGTAGTTTTAGAGAAAACGATATCGGGATATTCGCAAAAAATTGGAAAAGACTTTATTTTTATTTTACAAAAGTTTTCTGTTTCAACTTTCGTTTTGTGTATGAGCGCACGCACACATATCCGCGCGTAAAAGATTTTTATAAAAAACTCCATGTTACTTTTTTATTACATAAAACCTCAATAATGTAGAATTTTAATTTGGAAGGTTAGAATTATTTTCATATTTTCATCAATGTAAATTTTTTTCAAGTTACTTTGAAAATTTCAGCTCCAAAAATATCTCTAAACTTTACGAAACGAATGGAAAAAATGTCGAAATTATTCAAGATTAAACCCCACTACTACTGTTTCAAAAGAAAATGCGTAAAATCTCGTAAGTTGGTAGTTTAAATAAGAATTGGCTCGACTTTTATAATTTCACGCTCATTTATTATCACATTTATATTTCACCTCGATACAACTTTAAGCTGAAAATTTTTTAATTAGATTGATAAAAGCATATAACGAAAAAAAAAATGAAAGATAAAGCATCCGAATGTGGAGGAATAAATTTTGTTTTAAATAATTTGCCATTAAAATGTATGAGAGCCTACGGAAAATGAAATACAAAAAAATGATTTACACTTTTCAATAAATTTTTTTGTGTTTGATATACTTAATTAAGGCTCGAGTTTACTTTCGCTGAAATATAAGCGCTCCATGTAGTTCAATATTCCCACTGTAAAGTTCCTCGTTCGCGTCCTTCAAACGCTTTACCTTTTCAAAGTTTCAATTTTACTCGCCTCGTGTATGAATCGTTAGTGCATACAGAGTTACAACGACATCCTTTAAAGTTTTCATAGATCCGTGCCACACGCACACGCACACGCGCACACACACACATACAAGCGCTACGCCGACACTTGGGCGTAGGCACACGCATAGGCCTACCTATACACATTCAGAATGTAACGCGATTATATCAAACCTGCCATCGACCCATGAGGCGACCGTAACTCGAAGGTGTGCAAACGATGGCCGAGTTATCTTATATTTTATTTTACGATTTCGGACGTATTTCGTAGGAAAATTACCAACTTCGGGAGCCAGAAGGCATCCATACGTGTAATAGCCAATATGCAGACGTGTATGCAATGCGTAGAAATGGAATTTCCTTAGTTAAGGACTTGCATGTTACCTGCAGAGACCTCATTTTCAATATAATGTTTTTTATTTTTATTTCTTTATACATTGAATCACTAATATTATTTTATTGTTTAACACGAGATTTTTAATCAACATTTAAATTTTAACTTTTTTAATTACAATAGATCTAGATATTTATAAAAGAAATTATGACTGTAAATAAGAAAGCAAATACACATTGATTTTAATCAATAGCAATATTAAAGTCAACTATTTGTTTATCAACTATTAACCAACTGTTTCAAGTACATTGAACTTTGATAAATGAATGCTGTAATCGGATAGTAATTATTATTGAAAGATATTATTTACGAGCAACTGATACTAATTCCAATGTACTAATGTTATGATTATTAACACACTAATATATGTTTCATTATAGTAATAGTTGTTTTGATTTTGATTTTTATGCTCAAAATAAATGAGTCGAAGACGATGTTTGAGCTCATAATATTCGATAAAATTGTAACCCTTAGTGAACGATCAAAAATATTTTTGCTCTGAAGTATTTATATTTACAAAGTACAGAATTTACGAAATAGGGACTTTAGAACTATTTAAAAAGTAAAAAGTTTTCCAACAAATTCTAAGTTATAAGGTTAAAATTAATAAAAATTAAAATTTGATTATTATTTATTGTTTAGTGCTTTTTGAAAGAAATTTTTATTACTAGTTTTATTGTTGTTTAAAGATGCATTTGAAAAACTGATTAGTAGAATTAATAAATAACTGCTTTACTAACGATTTACAATTATACTGAAATAAATATTTGTGTTAATGCAATTTTTAATATTTAATAGAGTTTTAAATGTTTGATACAAATATAAATTACTTCGTGTATTGGTGAAAGTGAATTCTCTTGAATTATTATTTTATTCGTGTCTAGCAAGGTAAATGAAAGTAAGGGAAATAAAGTCAAAATAAATTTTAAGACCCTTTATATTTTCGAGCAGAAAAATATATCATTTTTTGAAATGTAAATAGGAAATTTACCGAATTTTAAAAATTTTACTCAAAAATTTACATATTTCACCTTTATTTATTACGTTCGATTTTTTCTTTTTTTTTTATTTAATGCACTTGATTATTGATTTTCTAAATGCAGACGTGGTGATAAAAGCTTTTCTATTCACGTGGAATTCTTATCAAAAATTCAAATTACGTCCAACGATGTGATGATATTGATGAAATATACGATATTTTTATGAGAACATGTAATGCATTAGGATTTAATATTATTAATTATAAATTAATGAGTTCTAGATCAATAGAAGGAATATTCTAACCGGATTCAATAATAAATAGTAAATGTAGAAATTTTTACAAAAAGACTTGTTTTTTGAAATCAGTAAAAGTTTTTGAAGAAAATTGAAACACCACAACTAAAATGGCAAAAACTTTATTTGTTTGAAAAGTGAGGCAACAATAATACTTTTAGATATTTTCTATCTTCAGAAGTGATCAAGTTGATATTGTCACGTAAAGATTTCGAAAACAAGAGAATCAGTTTTTAACGTCGTAAGTTTGTTTATTTTCTTTTGACATTGTAGCTCACATTGTTGGATGCATTCTGTATTTTTTAAAAATATTACTTTCAGTAAAATAAAATTGAGAATAAAATTAAAATTTTTTTGACACCATATTTCACCCACCACTTTATAATAATTCCCTTTGGTGATCAATAAGTAATTTAGCTAATCAATAAGTGGACCTATGCATCTGTAATTTGATGAGTGTAAAAATTGTGACCTTTGAAGACTCGTAGACTCATCGAGACAGAGAAAGAATCCAAATAATATCCGTGACAATATTCATACCGAGTATTGGGCTGCTTTAGAAATCCTCTTTTAAAATTGTCATTGAATTATCCACTCGCCCGACCAAGCCAGAGCCACGCCCATTGATATAAATTGAGTTAATCAAGTGCATTGGCATGTAATGCCGCTCAAACACATTTTGACAATCGGTCTCATCCCTCTTGAAGAATCCCTGGACAAAACACGAGTGCCAATCGAGTCTCCGTTTGTTCGCCAATGACGATTGTTCGAGACAATTATCTCTCCCTCTCTCTCGCTCTCTCGTGTCCGATGCGTAGACTCTCGAATATGATTGCGAATTTTGCTTTTTTTTAAAAGGGCGCCGTAAATTCGCATTTCGACAACGAAAATTGCACGTTCCTGCTGCTCATTTGTGTCGCAACCATAATAGTCGGGGGTTGTTTGGAGGTATAATCTTATGCGGGATTCGTAAGGATCAATTAATTATGGTTGTAGTCGTGAAAAATTGAGTTGCCGAACTGAATTGTTCAGCTGCGCTCCCAGTGGGATAGAGAACAAGAGCAGGAAGAACTAATGAAATATTCGATAAGAGGATATAATAATTGACAGGTTAATATAATTGAAATATATTTCAGTGGTAGATAATATGAAATATTTTATAGATTTATTTATAGATATATTAATATGCTCGATTGAAATTTTTATTGGACCATTTGGCGTGGAATAAAAAGCTTTCAATATAATCTGAATTATTTTTAAAGAGACTGTTCGGGTTTTTTACCCGCGTGTAAATTCTCT
Source organism: Ceratosolen corneri (assembly GCA_030522565.1). NCBI lineage: Eukaryota > Metazoa > Arthropoda > Insecta > Hymenoptera > Agaonidae > Ceratosolen > Ceratosolen corneri. Next base: position 32,895 of record JAPYYT010001024.1, read on the forward strand.
CTCCAATGTGTGAATGAAGAGAGACGGATAGTGGAAAGAGGATGATAGAAATGAGATTCAAATA
>JAPYYT010001025.1:0-37044 GCA_030522565.1 Ceratosolen corneri
GACGCGCATAACAGAACTCTTCACGGAGGCACACAACTCACGCTAGCAAAGATCCGACAACACTACTGGATCATCGGCGGAAGAGCTCCTGTCAAGACATACATCCTAGGGTGCGTGATCTGTGCTCGACAGTGAGCGATCCGTGCTCATCAATTGATGGGCCAACTACCCGCTGCTCGAGTCACACCATCAAAATCATTCACGCATACTGGAGTCGATTATGCCGGCCCATTCTTATATAAAACATCCAAGGGCCGAGTAAACATGCTCGTTAAATAGTCATAAAAAGGAACGAAAATATATTCGATGTATATTTAAAGAATATTCGTAAAATCTTGTGACACGTCTGGCAATCATAAACGTATTGAATGTATGAAAAGAATTTACAAAATAAAGAGATAGTACCGCGACTCGAGAAACTGCATGATTCTCGAACACAACTACATTCGTGAAGCCTTTTTGAAAGAACAGCATGAATTAATGATCAATTGGGCAACTGAATTAAAGGAATATGATTATTTTATAAAAATTGTCTTTGAATTTGAATAGGAGGCATTTGAACAAACAATATCCATGCTCAATTTTGCTGTTGACAGTATAACAATAAGTGAAAAGCAATCAATCAACTCACAGTATGAAGGATGAAGTACATCAAAAGACCTTCCAAAAATTTACACATCCAGATTCAGAGGCAATTCACTTGAATGGCTAGAGTTCAGAGAAGCCACGACAGGACCTTAGCAATCTGCAAAAGCTTTATCATCTCCGTAACTCATTGAAAGGTGAACCATATAGGTTATTGACCCGAAAACGATTGATAGAATCATCTTTCACTCTCTGTTGGGAACTGCTGAAAAGGAACTATGAAAACCAGAGACTACAGGTACAAGCATCACTTGGCTTTATATTTTTTAACTCTCAATTTAAAGTTGCAGAACAACTAAACACAAACCAGCTACTAAACATGTCAAGAGAGGCACTTGACATTCTGAACACGTTAAAGGAATCTGTAACTCCAATTGAAGCAATTATTGTCTATCAAGTAACTCTTCTATTTAGGTTGGGTATGTTAAAAAATTGGGAAAGAGAAACATTAAATTGTGAAACATTCCCAACATACAAACAATTAGAAGCCTTTTTGGTCTCTCAATTAAGAATCAAAGAGAATTCTGAAACAGCGAAACCCAAAACAACAATGGTAACATCATTCCACCAGATAGATGTAACACCCCATCATGTATCACAGAAAGGTAATATAAACCAAACACCCATAAGAAGACAATTTGAATTTGAAAGACTATAAGAACACAAAAAGGAGTCGACACACCGGAGCAACTAAAAAAAGGATGTGACATTTGTAACAAAAGACATCATACGCTATTACATGCAAGTGAACATCGTAATGTATGTGAGAGTGACAATTCTACAAAAACTTAGAACAAAGAAGTAATTGTCAATAAGGAAGTTACTTATACTACTAATTCTATTTTAACTACGTGAAGAGCAGAGGCATGAAAGGAAAAAATAAAAAATATAAAAAAATAAAAAAAAAAAAATACCTTACGTGTACTCATTGATACTGGGTCTAAGTTCTCATTCATTTTAATGAATCAGATACGTCAACTCATATTGGGTTGATGGTCTCGAAGATGGTATGAAAAGTGCACCATTTTTAGCTGTTAGAACGTTGCTGCAACTTATCAAGGATGAAGGGGAGAACTTCCCCTTTGCTGTGCCCTCTATAAGGTTAAGTAGATTGGCGACTATATCCTTGATGACGCAGACACGCCAAGGCAACTAGAGGAAATTGCTGTAGAGTTACTGAGCCTCTGTGGAGTTACGGAAGGCAGGGGGTTTTTCCCTAGCAAAATGGCATACCATAGATTATTCAGGTATCTTTAAGACTTCGAATGAGAGAGAATCAGATGGTTCACATATTACATTTGACATTTCCGATACCAAAATTTTAGGTCTAAAATCGTTACCAAAAAAGGATATGTTTATGTTCACTTGTACACCTCTAGAAAATGATTTAATGAAAATGACTAAAGGAAAAATAATGGGCTTACTGGAGTAATCCGGTCGTGCTTGTTCGCGCTTTCCTTAGGCGCCGAGCGATTGAATCTTGGCGACCGCGTCTTCTTGTTCAATTGCAAGGAATATGTAACACAATCCAGAGCTCTTTGCCTCCCTCTCAGTGCGTTCCTTGAAGCTTGATTCTTTCTTTGCTTACACTAGTCGTTGAGAAGCTAATCACTGTATACAACTTTGTATTGAGAGACTACAGGTCAATGAATCGATACTATGATTCTGAAGGCCAAAGCGGATCTGTGGAAACGCGCCGAAGCTGCAATACTTAAAGTCTTCACTCCGCTCCTTGCGGGGGAGAACTTTTCTTGCACATCTATGAGAGAGGGAAATTTCGGTGATTGGTTAAGAGTTAATTATTCAGTTGTCATTGGCGGTCTTTGACCGGTAGTGTTGACGCCCTTTTAGGCAATGGAGGCATCGAAGCGGCGGCCGGCCGTGTGTCAGAGCGCCGGGTCGGCGCGTAAACCTAATACCGACGTTACGATACGTAAGTCGCTTGATGTAAACACTATTCAAAATATGCATCTATGTTGTGATAAACAACTCGTAAGATATTTGGCAACTGCGCGTCAATTCCTGGAAGGTTACTTTTATGACACGCGCCTTACAGACCACGTGATGGTCATATTGACCACCGACGATTTTTCGAGTGCAATGCTGGGATATCTCGACGGTTTAAAATCATTGTCAACTTTAAAATATATTTCAAATATTATAGAAATATTAGTTCACTCTTCGGGGATTTCTGGCAATCATAAACTTAAAAAACATTCAAAGCAAATGTAAAAGAAACAATATTATTTAGAGACTTTAGATTTTCTATTCGGTTCTCGAACAGCATTAAAATAATTATGTTTTGTAAAATGAGACATACTTTTATTAAATTATAAAAAGTCACGATAAATGTTTATAATTTTTTATTGTATCATAATCGTAGACATTGCTATTTTCAATGTAAATAATTTTAAGAATTAAATTTCTTTCTTATATTCTTTGGGAAAATCGATCTTTTCTCAAAGATAATAAAAAATTTGAACTTCCTAAAGATTTTTAATCAAAAAGATGAAAAGAAAATAAAAATATGCCTTTCAAAAAGGTAAATTCATTAATATAGTATTTACAAAAGAAGTAAGATTTATTTACAAAGAGAAATTAGAGATATATTATATATAGATGTAAGAGGCCTACTATAAATCTTGTATAAAGAAACATTATTTGTCTAAGTATTAATTCAAAACTAATTTTATAAAGGAAGACATTGAATTTATAATTGTAATCTATTATTACAATCTATAAAATTATTGTCAATAAAAAAACAGATTGATCCATGTCACAAAAACATAGTAATAAAGAGGGAAAGTATTTATTATCATGGTGCTTCGTTATAAACGGTCTTCTAAATTACTGGATAAACTAGATTTTAAAACAAAGACAAAAAATAGTTTTTTGATTTCAATAAGAAGATGATATCAATGATTCGATCAAATTTAAATAACATATTTTATTTTTTATCTAAAATGGAATCATGATATCATTTATTTGAGTTTACAGTAAGCCGCAATAATATCAAATTATAAATATTCACATTATTTGAGATTTCGTTGAATTCTCGAGTGTCTTGTCTCTGAATAGTACGTTATTGTTTGTAAATTCGTTAGAAAAATTTAACATGTTTATCATTGCCAGATGTGCTGGCGACTCTTTCGTAGTTTAGTAGAACCGTTCCCACGGAAAAAGCAAGTAAAATTTATACTTTATCTATTGCGCAACAGGTCAAGTCTCAGTATAGCATTTGTCAGTGCACCGGTTATCTATGGTCTGGTAAGGTCCTGCCCAAGGTCTAATCAATATTAGTATTACCATAATTAGTACAGTACCACAATCACCTCTTGTCCAGTAAGGCCCTACCCAGATTTAGCCCGTTATTATTGCAGTGTACAAATGATAGTATAAAAATAATAATGATACAATGACTGAAACTTCCTACTCCCAAAGATACAAATATATTATCATACATCAGAAGCAAGGTGATGTGTATAAATTAGACTGTATGAGCCATGCAGTTGGAACTTGAGAAAAATTTCAATGATCGATTCGAATCAATAAGTGCATTGAACCCGGATAATAGTTAGGACATAGTGCTGAATGCTAACTTGTATTGAGTGCGACGCTTACACTACATTTCTCTTCTCGACCCCTACACTTGACCGGAAGAAAATAAACTTCAATCTCAATCTAAGCACAACCTTTAAAGAAGAACGTAAAGGCAACTCAGACTTGGAGTCCTACAAACAAATCAAGTAAAGAGCAAGATGCCTGGCTTCAAACAGAGAAACCAACTACAGGGACAATAGGGCTAGAACTCCTCCTTGAAGTAATTCGGCATTCAACTTACAACTGAGCATCTAAATTGCACAGAAAGCATCTATTTATTTATTAAACACAAAATAATAAATATATATCTACATTTTAAATTCAATAAAACAACTTGTACGAAAAAGAGTATCGCATACGCAATTATTTTGTATCCATTCATCCCTCTTCCTTATATTATCTGCTTCTCCTACTCAATATCTTGGGGAGATTTCAGACTCGGGTTATTTTACGAATACACATAGATAATTTTTTTTATTACTGTTAGAAAATTAAATTATAACCAGATAAAACTCCCTAAGTGAATCACAAAGTTTTTATGAAAATACACATATTAAAATATAATAATAATATAAAATATAATAATAAAAGTAACTTTAAAAATTCTGTTAAATATTTCACTTCTAAATAAATATAAACCAACGTTGTCACATTACAATATCAATGTATAAGAAATTAGTTTAATAAATTCAATCTGATAACAACTCATAAGAGTAGCTAAGGTTGAAGATTGATAATTACTAATAGATTAAATATAGATAGTGACTTGATTGGCATATAAAATATGGAATTATGAAAATACGTGTAAGCAGGCTTAGTATGATTAGATTCAATTGATCGAACGAATTTTATTGTAAAGAACATGTTTACAGTTCTTGATTGTCTTAGCCTGTATAGTTTATACAAAAAATAGAATTATTCATAAAAGATTGTATTATTAATAGTTCTAAACATACTACTTGAAAAGTATAGTACAAGAAAAAACTATTGAGACAGTATTGAAAGTATACTACTAGAAGAAACTTTTGACACAGTATTGAATTCTAATGCACTCGCATTAATGATAATAAGCTTTAGCAACAATCTAAGGACAATATTTGTTAAGAATTTATTGGTAGTATCAACCAAAAAATCTCAAGTATAGTATTTTTAAAACTTTATATGAATTTTATCTATTGTCTAAATGTTGTACTGTTTTTTATTCTTGTTTATTCGAGATGAGAGGATTCCGAGAACATTTATACAAATAAACTAATAATGAAGTAATTAATAATTATGGTAGTTCAAAGTATATCAAATTTAGTCCTATCATTGTTACTATAGAATTTACTTAATTAAGCTATCTTATAAATAATTTTTTTTTTATTTTCCTATGTAAATGTAAAAAAACTTGATTTCTCCATTAATGAGCATCTACATTTTCATAGGCACTTTATATATTATCAGTAGCTAGAAAAAATCTGGATGACTTCTCAATATTTTTAAAACTATGCAACGTAAGAAGTGAACACAAAATTTCAATAATAGAAGTTCCAAAATTATTATAATCAAGATGCAATATTTTGAAAATATAATTATTAAATTTAGTAAAATTTCAGTTTCGATTGTTATATTAATGATATGTTAAATTAATTTAAAAAAAAAGATTATCTGAACAGGTGACTATTTATAAATCCGGATTGATAATTTATTGAAGGTTACTTTACTTTTTAGAAGTGTTTTTAAAAATTAAAAGGTTAAAACAATATTTTGTCCTATAATTTCATATACAAAAAGTAGAACCTTGATTAAGACTGGACGTTAAAACATTGATAGCATGTATTTAAGGAATATTTATTATTTTTATGATTTTATAAGTAGAATAAATTATTATTATATAATCAATATTTGATGGAAATTTTAAACATTATTTTTAAGTATTTTACGTTCTTTACTTTTTATTATTATATATAATAAACTATTTGAATAAAATTATGTTTTGCTATTTATTAATGTATATATATATACATATATAGTTTTATTTAAGTTTGAGAAATAAAAAAAAATCAACAGCCAATATCAAATATATCTCTACGAATAGGGATTTAATATTTGGAAATTTATTCCCTACCAAATATGCTTATAAATACTTACACGAATTTTTATAGTAATATTTACTAATTCTTGTACTAGACTTATTTAGCCTATTTCATAACATAATATAATAACTTAATTGTTTTTAATGACCTGTATTCTCGCTGTTTATATGCCAAATCGATTCATGGTTTCGATTATCCGTATCTATTTTTATTTTTTTCATAGAACAAATATTTTGAGAAATTATTAATAAAAATGATAAACTTATTAATAAATAAATTGATTAACTTTTTTTCTATTATAATATTTTTTCTCCTTTAAATTTCGAAAATGAATGATTATTTTTTCTCGTTTTGCAACACTATATTAAATTATATATTTTATTCTGTGAATTAACATAAATTATATATTCTCTTTCTTTTTTTTATATGCTAATCTAAATGAGAAACTATTTTTCTATATATTCTAAATATATTACTCTATTATGCAAGGTCCTTCGACATTATTGAGCTTTATGAAGTTTATAAAAGAGATTTACATAAGATAAGGGTACTTTCTTTTCAAATTATGGATGTTGATTAAATTTTTGATTTTCTGTAGTTGCAATATTAATAGAATACTCTTTTAAACTATAAAAATTAAATATGCTCATAAGTTATTTTGCTAATAGAGCTAATTATTGTTTTTGACGCCCTTCATATTTTTATTTTTCAATGTATCGCAATCCTACACGATTTCATCCAATATCATGTATTTCCAGGATATGTGCTCCGTTTTAGCATATTTCTCAATCCGATAAATACTTTTCATACTTTATATATAAACGCGCTGAATTATTATCGTATAAATTATGAAATTATTACTATAAGTTCGATTTAAATACTCTTACTCATTATTAAGTATGAGTCTTACATATAGGTTGAAACTGAGTCGGCTAAACTTACTTATACCTTACCAAACCTTATTAAAAATCTTATTATATTATTTTATATTATATTTTAGGAATATAATAATCTAGACTACTTTAAATAATTGTTAATATTCCTGAGTTAAATCTAAGCAATAGAAAGGGTAAAATAAAACTACAATAATCATTGGCGTATTAGAATTGAAAATATTATTATTAAACATATTTTGAAAAATTTTTATCGAAATACTTTTAAATATTTTGGTGTTTTTATTCATTATATATTTTTATTTATTTTTTTTGTTTTTAATTATATTTTTTATAATAATGCTTATACATATTTATGTTTTTAAAATATAAATAATGATTATATTGTTAAATTGAATATGCCACTTAAACTAAATATAAAAAATAATAAATGAATATAAATTTTTAATAAATATTTATATAAAAATATATTTTATATCATTACATATAATTTTAGATAAAAAAGAAGCTAAACTTTATTATAAAATTTAATCAATTATTATTTTAATTGAATTCTATGTATAATTCTTATTTTACAACATAAATAAATAAATTTTAAACAATGTTCTTATTACTTATGATTAACCAAAAGTTTGTGAAATTTTTTTATATTCATGATATTTGATGTGCATCAAATATTTCAAATTTACATATGACAATCACAAAATGATTTAAAAGAAACTAATTTAAATATTCGAATTTGTATTTATGAAAACATTTTGATTTTATATGGATGGATTAAAAATCAAATACAAATATATAGTTTTAGGCCTAATTGGAAATTAAATAGTAGAATTAAATATTAATTATAATAATAAATGAACTCGAGTTAAATTAATCAAAATTAAATTGAAATTACGAAGGGTTAGCACATTTAAATATTTAAAATAATATATATCACATAATTTAATCTTAAATTCTATGAGTATAAATATATCTTTCAGTATTAACCAAAGTATTTAAAAATATCCGTAATTATTTGTTTCATTTTAATTTTTTTATTAATAAATTGCTATATTGATACAAATAGAATCCAAATAATACCGGTATGTATACATTCTATCCTAACTAAACTTTTTCAAATTTTCTAGATTTTGTAACTAATACTCACAAAAATAACAATTTTGTTAATATTTTTGTAAAAATTCATAAATAATTCGTTATATAAAAGTAATTTAATATTTTGATTCAAAGAAAATAATTAATTTTACAAATTAAAATATTTAAAATCAATGTATCTTTACATTTTGCATATAAAATATTTTCACATTTAAATTCGTAGCATGTTTAATTTATTTTTATTTTTTATTTTTATAAATGTTTTTGAGAAATAGTTTTATAAACCTGTATAAAGGGAAATTATCGAATTTAAAGATTTTAAAAAGTTGTAAATCTATAATAACTATATTTAATGTTTAAATATATTATTACAATAATTAATTTCATAATTTTCTTAGTTTTTACATATGTCGAAAATAAAAATAATATGATTGGTATTATGTACATATAAAATTAGCTTCTCTATTAAAAATTTTATGCTATAATTTATAATGAATCACACTTCATTAATAAAATTGTAATTTATATAATTTATACTTAATTGTGATTTTTAAGTATATTATGATATAAAATATATCTATATATTAAAACTTATTAATTTATATTTTTATTATTTATGGTTTATTCAATGCTTTTTCGAGATGAAAAATAAAACGGACGATAGTTCCAAAAAATACTACCATTTTGGATTAAAAATCAGATATGGTTTAATGCTTATAATTTACGTAACAACAGTGTTAGGTGTACCAATAATGTAAATAATAGCAATGTAACAAATATAGAAATTTTTCATTAATTTTTTAAGAATGCTGGTAAATTAAAGATATCTTTATTTTTTATCTGGAATATCTTAAATTACTTATGAAATAATTGAGATGTAATATAACATTTTTATTTCACTTATGAATTTTAGTCTCGTATCTAATTATATTCAACATGGATATATAATTATCTAATTATATTCAAATTGATATATAATAGCTTCTGTGCCACAGTCTGAAATATAAACTTTAAATTATTATTATTTGCATAACTCCTTTACAGATTTGTTTAGAATCGGCATATTTAAGAATATATTTAATGTGGTTCTTCTAAATAAATTTTTACACGAAAATGATTTCAACGTTCTTACATTATTAACATTTTGTTGTATATTTCATTACATTATTAAATAAAACTATGTATAGTTTTTTATATTTTATTTATTATTAAATTATTATGAAATCAAAAAATCCAGATGTGCTTTAATACTATTTATGTGCATGTAATTAGCGTATTTAGTATATTTAGTATACATTATTAACTCAGTTACACAAAACTAAACTTTCAACGTCTTTATCAACCTTCCAATATCGTTCACATAAAATATATTACTAGTTTCTAGTATTTTATATATTTTAAACGTTTATTTATGTACCTAATGATGTAACAAAATTTAAATTCAATATAATATTAAAAAATGTAATGTATCGTACATTTTACATATTTTCTACAATAACATTAAATAATTTATATTCTTTTTGTAATTAACGCATTATATAATGGTATGTTTATTATTATCAATACACAGTTGTCTTTTTTATTGTTTATCTCTTTTTACATATGTACATATATTTTAAAATCTGAAAATTATTCTGAAATAATTTTTATATATTAAAACAATTTTATTAATGTGGATGTTAATTGAATGGTACAATTAAATAAGTATTTATCAATTTATATGTAAGCATTAATAAATATATTATGAGAGTGCAAACTCCGAGTTGTAACACATATTATTCTTTGTTTATTAGTGTTTATATTCTAATTACATTCAAATTTTTATTATATCTTTTTTATTATATCAAATTTTTATTATATCTTTTTATTATAATATTTGTATAATATGAATGCTCTACCATCAAAAATATTAAATATTAATTTTTATGTAAAACATTATATTAATTTTATGAGCATTTTGTTACAGACTACAAATAAAACTAAAAGAATTATACACATAAAAAAATTTTACATCCTCTGATACCTTAGTATTTTTAATATTTCTGTTTAAATAATATATACTAATTTTATTTTTAAATATTTAATGGGTAATATCTATTTTTTAATGTTATTGTTATAAAATAAATATAAAAAAAATAAGATACGATAAAGATAGAGCGTGCGCGTTTGCGCTCACATACAAATGCACTTCACTCTTTACCCACATTTAGTTTTGTAATTAAAATATAAAAAGAGAAATAAAACAACATTTCATATATTTACACAATTTATTTTATATCTCACATTTTCATATTATAATCGTAGACATCATCGAGCCATGTCAGTATCAAAAGTAATACTAATTAGAGAAATTATGTTCAGGGACAAAAAACTAAGAATATAAAATATCGATAAATTTTCAAAATGAATAATTATTTTGGTTATCTTCTTTAGAAAACATTAAACTTACAATATAAAATACAATCGATGAAAAGAAAAGTAATAGACCGATATTTTACAAACGTAAATTTTGATTCTAAAAATCTTTTTGCCAATCGTAGTCGTGATAACATAATTTGAAAATTCTAGTAAGAATTGAAGTAACTCCCTTTAAATATCATTACATACTCTTTTATAAGAATTACCATTTATACGTACAAAGTTTTTATTATTTCGTTATTTAATGACGAAGATGACGCTTACAATTAAATTCTTCAAAGAACGAAACAGTCAGGTATTTTTCCGACTGCGAATTAATTGCGTTGCTTTGACTTTTTTTTGTTGTCTACCAACTTATGAAGTATATGTATCGTTACATCAGCTTAACAATAAATTATCTGAGCAATCGGTGTTTTATTTAAAAAAAGAAAATGAATTTTAGATAATAAATATTATAAATTGCATTATTTTTTTCTTTGAAGTTTTTATACATTATTGAAAAAAATAGCAACAATATTTTCCATCAGTAAGTCAGAAACAGATAATTTTATAGAAATATCAAAGATCAGAACTGTCGAAAAGTATAATATTGTAAAAATAATATTAAAATGTATTAATAAAAAATATACAATTTTAAATTAATTCGAGACTCGATAATATATTCTATTTTTATTTCAGATTTCTTTTATGTTATCTTTACGCAGTTCTTTTTTGTAATGTTTACTTTTCTCTCACCAGTGCTCCTATACTTTTAAAGAGAGAATAACTGTGCGCTCTAGCTTTACAAAATTTGCTCCCTTTATGTTACAATAATTTATTTGCCTCAATTCAGGACAATCAACCTTTTAATATATTATTATCATAAATAAATTTGGTTTATCGGTAATAATGTGCATACGCCAATAAACATTACTGGCAGTATTTGGTTATATGAAATCATAATTATTGAAAGTCATAACACTCAATTCTTTATCTTAATCTAGTTATCTATTAATTCTTTAAAGGTGCGTTTGAATAAGCAAAAGATAATAGATTTAAAAATGAAAATATAAAGAGTTATGATTTTCAGTAATAACATTTTCAAAATTATATGAGCGGCCAGAAATTTTTAGAATTGTTTTATTTATAAAAAAGAAGCTTAAAAAAGTATTTCTGTATATTATTACTGTCTTAGGAAAAATTTATGAGACAATACTGACAACCACAAGTTATAAATTATAAATATTTAAAAAATTTGATTATATACTATACTTAATGTAATTACTTTAAATAAATGACATTTATTTTTCAGTACTTCATAAAACAGCCTTGTTATCAATGTATACATTGAACTATGGTTATAAGTTGTTTGTATTTTTTCTGCAATATAAGTTTGAAAAATATAATTACTGTAATTATAATAATATTGTGTTTAAAACAAAGATCGACAAACCATGCAATCATGGATTTAAACTTCATTAAAAAGAGTTTAAATTTAAATAAAAATAATATTCATAAGTATAGTTTTTGGATTATATTATAATATTAATTCTAGCAAAGAACTAGAGGTCAGTATGTCTAGTGCAAATGTGTTTAAATTGGTGTTGTATTTATGTATGGGGTGTTTGTATTAACGCTATCACTTTACAACATTACGCTCTTTATTTTTTATCCGCACACTTTCCAAAATATCTGAAAAATATGCAAATTTATTTATTTGTAAATTTATGATATTTATTATTTAAAAAATATTTTGATTTAATAAAAAAAAATAATTGAACTATTGCAATTTTCTATATATTATAGTATTTCTATATTTATTATAAATATCAAACAAATTTAAAATTAATAAAATAATAAAATATTAAACTTTTACAATTATATATATTTTTTGGAATGCTTATAACAATTTCTGACATAAACGGATTTCTACAGAAGTAAATCAGAACAATTTGTTGCTTTATGGAAGTTTCGTGATTTTCACAAATTTTATATATACTTATTTGCATTTCTAAAATTTGATATCTATAATTTATTATAATGTACAAATGAAGTAAATATGTGTATATATCATTTAACTTAATCTATGTATAAAGACAATTTTAATGTCATTTACTAATGGGCTTTCACTATTAATGTCATTAATGAATACTAAAGTTATACAAAATAATATAAACAAATTTATATTGATTAAAAAATTATTCACTTAGGACAAATATTTAAATTATGTAATTTAATTTAATTTAATTTAATTTATTTTAATTATATAATTTAATAAATTCTAAGTAACTAAATTATAAATAATTAATATTTATTAAATACTCTGGTGTTAAAAATTAAATTTATAAAATATTATTCTTTTTATTCGTTACTAATTCAAGATAAAGTATATTAAATCTAATTTATGAAATACAATATGTCTTATTTATATATAAAATAATCAATCAATATGCTCAAAGTTTTTTAATCAATTCAATCAAAGAAAGTAAATATTTATAAAAAAAATTTAAGTTTTTACATTTGAACATTAATTTTCTTTAATTATATTATTCATTATTTACATTTTATACTTGAAAAATTCATGATAATGAGGGAAATAATAAAATATGATTAATTAAATTAATCTTTAATTCTTGCACAATACTGACATATTTTACTAATAAATTTGTATGAAATTAAGCTTAATTAAACATACCGCAAATAGTCATACGAAGAATTAACCTTCTCTTTTAATGGCACCAGGAGCTTCTGCTAATCCCTTAACCTTTAATCGATCTGCTGTTTTCAAAAATGCTGGTAATTGATCTTGTGATACGTTTACTTCTCCTGCATACATAAATTCTAAAATTGCTTGAAGGTGACTATATGCTACATCTTTTAATATAATAATGGGATGTTTAGATGGATTTTCCTATAATAATTTTATAGTTACATGTTTTATTTTTTTGCAAATTAACTATTATTAAGATATATTAATAAAATTCAGAACTACTATTAAAATAATAAGTATGATAGATATCAAAATTTTGGATTACTATATTATTTCAAATATAATTGAAACATTATCTTATATAGTCTTACCTCAAGTAATGATTTAAAATATGGACTGCATGCAGATAGTACCATTTTATGTGCTTTACATGTCTGTCCATCACATGCTAATGTTACATCTGTGAAGCTCTTTTCATCGCGTAGATGTTTAAACGAAGAAACCATATTTGATTGGAAATCATTCCATTTGAGAAAAAATTGCTGTTGTTCTCCAGCCATTATATTTTGGATATTTTTGTTGATACTGTGTAATCACTATCTAAAAATATTGAAAATTAATCTTTCAATTACAAAATATCTATTACTATTTGAATTTGAATCCACAAATGGATACTAAGATGTTATTTATATCCGTTCTTAACAAATATTAACGAAAATTTATATATAAAAATTAGAAACTAACCAAATCTAGTTCTTACTCTTGCTTACCAAATAATTTATAAAAGTTATAAATATAAATAAATAGTATAACAATAACTACTGGATATAGTATAACAATCGATACTATTAAAATTCAATATTCAGACCAAAGCAAACCTCTCTTAGTTACAGAATATAAAAGAAACTAGAGTAATTAAATATGACCTAACTGATTTTTCGGAGCGTGTAATAAACTTGTAGGTTAACTCTATTATAATTCCCGCCTTTACAAAAATATGACCTCAATATTCTAATCAATTATGCTATTTTTCACTACAGTAAGAATTAAATGAATTAACAATCGCATGCATGAACAATAATATTATATTTAATATAATATTAAGCAATTCTCGTTATTACGAAGAAACATTTGAACATAGTATTTCGGAAAATTACAATAAACCATTTACCTTTTTTTGTTGAAAACGCAATCAATATTTACTTGTTCCTTTATTTTACGTTGAAAGTAGTGTTAGTAAAGTTAAGTTAAAAATAAAAAGAAAAGTCAAGGTGAACTGAGAAAAACAGGGCTGCAATATACGATAACGTTATTGAAAAAGCTCTTACTGTACAGTTACTACACTTTTTCAGAATCTATTTTATACACGCAGTCATATGCACGACTCTTTTCGTAACATTTGGACTCTGTGTTATATGTAGTATATGTATCAACTTACGTTATACACAATTTTGAATTTAAACAAAAATGAAGATTTTTCTAATAATACAAATAGTATTCCATTTATTGACAAGTTATTGTATTAACTTTTAACTCGTTTGTTTGCTCAGTTAATTTACGTTAATTGTCTTTCCTTCTTACGTTTTACATTTAATGTACATATCCCGTTTATTCTTTGCCTTATTCTTTAACTTACGTTTTGTCTCTTGTAAGTTCAAAAAACAATAGCCAAGATAGCCAGGAAATTCCGAATTTCTGTCAGTGTAATGACAATATTTGATGTATTTTGCTTTGATATGCTGGAAATGGAAAATACGATTCTGTTTAAATTTGATATTTTACCAGTGTTATCTAATAAACATTATAGAAGTTGCCTAAAGATGGCGCAGTTAATATAATACACAGTTGATGTATATTACCAGTTTTTAACATAATAATTTTCTATAAAATTAGTAATTAGGTTTTACTCTTTATAAACATACGTATTTCTGCTATATTAAAATAATATTATTATATATTTTATATATTAAAGTATATATTATAAAAGTATAAATTAAACATAAATATTTTTTGATAACTAAATAAATGAAATAAACACATCATTTAATTTATAACGTAATTAAGTTATTAAAAAAAAATTATTAATGTATGCACAATTAAATAATTTTATATTCTTGATGTTTTTATTTAGACACCGACACTAAGCATTGTTAAATAAAGAATTAAAATATTCAAAATATGAATTTTAAATATTTTTTAAATTTAAATCCTATACAGATATTACAGATTTATTAGTAATAAAAATGCATTAAAATACTTAATCTTGCCATACCCTTGATAAATTTACTTTTATATTAGATTAAATTATTCGTTTTTTTTTCTAGACTTCATCATAGACATGATTATTTAATTTTTTATATTATACAATTTCGTATATTACTCTTCATAATTTAATAATACTTCAAAATACTTTATTTTTGAGAATATTAAAATCATATCCTCTTTTAAGTATATAAAGTATTATTGTTGTACATATTACAATATAAGATAATATAACTGAATATGATTTTATAGGAATTATTTTTTAAATTTTAAAGAATCAATAACATGTGAATATTCACAAACTTTATAAAATTAACGATGAAAATTTTAATTACAAATTTAATTAATATAATTAAAAAATCTTTTATATCGTTTATTTATGGAATTTTTCATTTGTATCCATATTAATTTTAAAATTATAAATCAGTTTAACTCCTGTGCAGTAAAATTCATTTGTATGTTATTACTTATTTGTAATTAAAAACTATAATTTGAAGATTATTAATTATTTATATTTTTAATATATAGTATTAAATATAATTTGAAATAAATAAATCTAATTAAATTAATTATTGCGGTATATTTATTGTTCAATATATATTATTAAAAATATTTTTCATTATTAAAAAATGAATTATTAAAAAAATAATATTTTAAAATATATTATTACTTTTTAAAAAAAAAGAAAGAAAATATTCAAAATAATACATTTTTTATCGATTTATCCTTACAGTTTTAATTAAAATTTAATTACATTATAAATTATACATTAACTTAAACAATTATTTTTTAGATTATAAAAAATTTTATTGAGGTTCTTTATTATCTTAAAATATTTAAATATATTTTGTTATAGGAATTTAAAAATATGAAAATTTTGCAATTTTTCTCTTGAAATTATGGTTAAAATAATACAATATTTCATTAATTAAACTTACGCATGAAATCTGTGAATAGTATAAATTTTATCAATCATTTATATTATTTAAAATAAATTTGTAAACAGTAGAAATATTATAATAGAAATATTTATATTTTTAAATTCCAAAAGGTAATTATTAAATTCACTTTAAAATGTAATTATATTAAAATAATAATACTGAAATTGAATAAAATATAAATAAAAATATTGATAATTTACTTAGTCTAAATATGAAAAATGCATACTATGAATTATAAAAAATTAAAAAAATTAAAAAAAAATTTTATTATTTTTCAACATATGTGTATAAAAATGTTTTATTTAATGTATAAAAAATCGATATTCTATAAACTGATATTATACTAATTAAAAGGCAGAAGATTAGGATGAACGTTTAGTAAAGAGCAATTTATAAGTCTACTTTGTCACATTGATTTGGTATGAATAGTTTTTATTGTTGGACTGATTGTTATATCAAATAATATCTATTTCGCAAATATAAACCCTTTTGTAATTTGAAAAAGTCATTAGTATAATAGAAGTTAGAGTATGCATACATAGAGAGCTATATGTATGTATACAAGTTCCGTACATAGAGTATACATTAAGTAACATCTTAGAATATATCTCGTTTAATTGCAATATTCATTTAAAAATATTTCTCACGTTTTAATTTCAACGAATTACTTTGAGTATAATTACAATATATAAGTAATAAATATGTAACAATAGTTAAAATAATAAAGTTAAAATTAATTTGTCAAAGTGAAAATATATTACATTTTTTTAATTAAAATGTTTAAACATTTAAAAGAATAAACGAAACATTTTCACTTTATATTAATATTCAAATGTTATTTGGGGAGGATATTAAATCTGTAGTTATATTTCTTATAAATTACTGATGTATAGTTGCTAAGAATTGCCAAAATCGTAATTCTATACAAAATCGTCAAAGAACAAGAATTTGTCTTTTTTCAGTTTGTCGGGTTCTTTCTAATACTGTGGATAAGGGAGCGAGTGAAATACGAGGTAGGAGGGGCTTATGCACAGCGTAGTAAAGGACGAAAGCGGCGGATTCGCCCTTGGCTTGGCCACTAGGCTTTCGCTTAAAAGGTGCTGCTGCTACGGCAACCCTCCCCGAAGCCAATGGAGAAGTTTAATTTTCAATAACCGCCCCTTTTCTAAGAAATATTTTGCATCTTTGAATCGATTTTTTTATTTCTTTTTTTACGTAAATTCATTATAAATTAGCATTATAAAATAATTTATAAATTTTATGCATTTTTTTCCAAATACATTTTCAGTAATATTCGGGGTGTACCTTTTCCTTTGCATTAGTTAATTTAATGCTCTAAAATTATATTCTTATTTTGCTTATAATAGATTTTCTAATTTCTTGAAATTATAATATTTCAAATCTGTTGAAAATGAATTCTTTAACTTTTATGAGCTATTCTACTCTGCAGTTTAATTTATTATATTAAATTAATTCAAATTTATAGATCTACCTGATTAAAAGTAGTTAAACATATGCGAAGGTATGAGTCATTTTTCGATATTTATTTTGAATTAATTCCACTCATAAAATCAAAGATAAAAAAGAGTCATAAATTTTTTTTATTTAAAGTGTAAAATACTGAAAAAATGTATCAAAATATCATTGTCAACAATAACATAAGATACAAAAAAGAAGTGGAATGAAATAATCATATTTTATCTTTTGCATCTTAAAATAATTTTATTTTTACTATTTTATTTTATTTATGAGTGCATTATCTATAATAGATTGAGGTTTAAAAATATTTCTAATACTGTTACAATAATAATTTTTTATTTTATTAAAAGAAAATTATATATTATATATAAAAATATTTTAACTATTTTTTTTATCATATGTTTTATTAAATAATAACATATAAATACAGAATTAAAAATTTGAAAATATGCTTCTAGTAAATAGTAAAATGATACTTCAAATTTATAATCGTCAGTTGACATAATATAATCATAAATGTATATATATATAAGTTTATATGAAAAACTTGAAGTAAAAATTTACAAAAAGTATAAATAAAGTAAATTTTAGTGCATATTGCAATCAGTTCATCAAATTGTAAACATTAAAAAAAATTTTAAATTTGATGTTTTAAAAATGATATTTTGTTAAAATATATTAACTATCAAAATATTTACCTAAAATATTAAATAAATCACACTAAAAACTGACATTTTATTACTGACGTTTTAGTTTTTAATAAATTTATATAAATTGTGCAATCCATATTTAAATCAAATACGATTAAAGAGATTTCGAGTAAAGAAAATAGTAAATATAGAAAAAGTTATACGAGAGCAACAAACCAATTTAAAAACGGATATGAAGATACAGTGACTAGACGATGATTAAGTGACGCACAAAACAGTAAAAACGCAACGAATAAGGTAGAGAAAAAGAGAGAGAAAGTAAGTGAGTAAAATAAAGAGAGAGTGAGAAGAAGAGCAGTAGTGGGAGAAAATCTCTGGTGTTGATTGGACGCAGGAGTAGAGTTCAGGTCTACGGCACATACAGTGAGTTTACGTTAAACACGCTCTCGCAACTCGTCCGCTCGGCTTTGAAAACTTACAGCATGACGTGAAAACGCTCAGTCGCGCGCCAACTCTCGTGAGAAGTATTTGTACGCATGCTGTTTACACTTAGTTTTGTTCACTGTTTTCCAAGTTTCGTTTATTCTTCTTCTAAATTTAAACAGCACGCGAGTTTTCAGTAATTGTGAATATAGGTGTAAAGTGAGAATTGCTTGTCTATTAAAAGACAAGTTTTTGGTATCCCAGAAAATATGAATGATTGATTTATATAATTGTTGTTATTGACTTACTGTGAGTAATTAAAAGAAAGAATAACTAATAAATTAAGCAAGGGAGGGGAAAGGAGACAGAAGAGGCGAAAAGTTAGGCTTGGAAAAACAGCATTGTCGGTGTTGAAAAGAGGATCATACTGTATGTCTGTGATGTGTAATTGAGATAAGTGATGGAATCGCCGAATATGTATGACGCGCAAGCCCACCAAGTAGGCCAACAACAAATGCAGGCCGATCTGAAAAAGTCGACTCAGTTGATTGGACAAAATAACAATAATAATAGTAATAATAATAATCAAAACAATAACAGTAGCCTACAGGTAAATCATAATCAACAAACAAATGGTGTAAGCAAAGTTTCGGCTTCAAAAGCTACTCTTCACCAACAGTATGCTGAACACTGCGCTGCAGCCGGTGAGCTCACGGATCTCAACACTCCCGAAATCTCTCTGGATTTGCAGCATCTCATCGATGATTCACATTTCAATGACGGACTCCTTGACATGCTGGGAGCCGGGGCCGGAAGTGGTAACAACAACGGTAATGCCAGTCTTAAGCACGCACGTGTCCCAAACAGCGGAGGCGGCTACCCGCGAGTCGCTGCTCTAGCCTATATGCCACAGCCGGTGCACAGCGCCGCAAGTTATCATCATGGAAGCAATAGTTGCAGTGACAGCAACAGCTCTAGCAGCGAGTCACCAAGTATCAAGGAGGAACCGCTAGATCCTGCGGACTACCGCCGTCATTGTCAACAGTATACCCCTAGTGGCTACAATCCAGGAGTCGGGGGTTCATTTCCAGGCACAGGTCCAACATTTACGACACTAACACCTAGTTCGGGTCTACAAGCAGCTCATCACTCCATGCATCAGCAACATCCTCAACAACAGCCGCAGCAACAGCAGCAGCAACAACAGCAACAACAGCAGCAGCAACAGAGTCGTACAATAATGAAACCCGTGCTGGCACATCAGCAACAACAGCAGCATCACGCAGGTCTCGCGAATACGGTTGTTACCTCGCGTAAGCAGTCTAAGTCCGTGGACAAGGCAAGTGATGAGTATAGACGGCGTCGTGAACGTAACAATATCGCCGTACGTAAAAGCCGTGAGAAAGCGAAGGTACGTTCACGTGAAACCGAGGAACGAGTAAAGCATCTCGTCAAAGAAAATGACGTACTACGTAAGAAGGTAGAGATCCTCTCGGAAGAACTTAACGTTCTTAGATCACTGTTTAGTAGTGTGGGTGTACTCCCA
Organism: Ceratosolen corneri; assembly: GCA_030522565.1. NCBI lineage: Eukaryota > Metazoa > Arthropoda > Insecta > Hymenoptera > Agaonidae > Ceratosolen > Ceratosolen corneri. Next base: position 20,723 of record JAPYYT010001025.1, read on the forward strand.
GAGCAGTTGCAGCGTGAAATCTCAAGGCACATTGATCAATTTCAACAGCACGTGGGCGGACCGCCAATGTAGCAACACGAATGCGGCCAAGACAGCCTCCGTAGGATAAAAGACTCATTTGCAACAGAGTTCACATAGTGCTATAATGCCAGAGAGCAGTCGGACTTGTTCATTGCATAGTCGGCCTTGGGGGAGGTGTCTTGTACTTATGTGCGCGTGCGCAGATAGCATTATCCACCGCCAATCATTTCGCGCTGTAAAACTAACTTGTGTACCTTCACGTACTATGTCTTACCTTGACCTATCCTCTTGCGGCGTTTCATCTTATTCAACTTAAGACTGGCCGGATCAGCCCTGGATGAGACTTCCCCATGCATCGATGGACCCACCCCTTTGTACTATCGTTACTCGGATACGTAACGTAAGAAAGCGACGTAAAAATAACAATCGCTTTTAGAGTAGAAAAAAGAATGAAGAAGTGTATGAGTACGAAAAAGAGACTAACCAAGAACCACTTGATATAATTAATTTACATGAAAACCCTTATAAGGTTTTTCATGTGGTGTTGTGATTCAACGCGCTCATTTGATAACATTTTAGTAATTAGACTATCATTTTAGTTAATCACTTTCTAGATTTTTACTTTCTAGATTTTTTATCATTCTTGATTTTTCTCACTCAAGCACAACTTTTCTTTTTATTTTTCATACTATGAAATATTTATAAATTTGATTTTAACATTTATAATTTGGTTTTTTCTTATGTTCCCTTCTTGTCTTAATTAATTTTAATCTGTAAGCAAAGATTATAATGAATTAAAGGAACTGGTGGTACCAAGTTTGTACAGTAACATTTTTGTGTAATGTACAATGTGATTTGGATAATTAATTTTCGATTGTTTTTTAAAAATTTTAAATTATTTCAAATTTTTTAAATTCATAATGTGGAAGAAGAATAAGATGAAGTAAGGAAAATTGCGAGTGAAAGCGAATGCAAAATAGAGATTTGAATACTGTAAACTACGTTTGACATACGTATATATAATCGATGTGTTATAAAGCTCTTAATAAATAATACCTATATACAAAACAAAAACAAAAAAAGGATACGCATGCAGAAAGAAATATCACGATGATGTTGTTTACAACTATTGTCCTAAATTTAGTTACCATGTGTGAAGCGGGCTTCATTATTCATTCGTTCAACTGTTGATTGTTATATGCGAGCAAGTGAAATTATGATTAGATTATATATATATATGTGTGTGTGTGTGTGTGTGTGTGTGTGTGTGTGTGTGTGTGTGTGTGTGTGTGTGTGTGTGTGTGTACATGTGTGTAATATTTTGGTGTATGCATGTATTAAAATACATGCGTGAGTGTTTGTATGCAATGTATACATGGAACTGTATACGTATGTTTTTATGTAAATTGTCGAGAAATTGATGCTCAGTTTCATGAATCTATAATATTGGTTGAATGCGTGAGAAGATGTACATTTATGTGCTTATATATCATGTTCGTGTAAATTTGTATGCAATTATACGAAAGCATATGAAGATAGGGAAGAAGAGAATGAATGTTAGAGAGAGAGAGAAATGGAAACAGTGCATGTCTGTATGAACGACTATAAATATTGGGTACGATATTACCTGTCAAAGTTGTCATCTTGTTTATGCACAAATATATTTTGATATAAAACCTGCATATAGATATGTTTTAATTGACCCTTAAACCTTTTTACTATGTATGCCTAAAAATGAGGCAATTATAAAATATATATTGAAACAATATTTTATATATTTGTATATTATATTAAATCTATCAAGGATAATTTGAGAATTAGAAATTAAATCATTACGTAAAATTTCAAAATTAAATTTTTAGAAATATTGATATAGCTATCAAGAAAACATACTAGGTTATTTTAATCAATACAACAAACTAAATAATTTTTTAATTATTCATTGTGTATTATTATTCAGTGTAGAATTTTTCAAAATGTATTAAATTATGTATACACTTACAGTATGGAAAACTTATCTTTTCGTACTAAAATTTTTTCTTATAAAAATTTACTAATTTAAAAACTTACTAAAATTTTTTCTTATAAAAATTTTATTAATATGTTTAAATTCGTGATAAAATATAATTAGTATAGCATTAAGAACTTTTTATGTTATTAATAAATTTAAGTAATCATTATTTATATATTGATATTTTATTGTTGTTTGCTATTAAGATATTTCTACAATCATATGAATTTTTTGTATAGAAATTTATGAATTAAAATTGTCATTAAAAATAAAATTATGAAAATTTATGATGAAAAGAATAATAATATATTTGTTCATTTAACAAGAAATTAGCAAGTGCCTTAAAAATAAATTCATTAAACTTAAGTCACACTATATTAGCATTATTGCAAATCAATACATAGAGATTTACAGCATTGTGGGTAGTGCAACTCGTTTTGTCCTAAAATACGATTTATCGTATGAATACACAAATAAACTACACACTGTGCTTTAGGAGTTTAAATAAAAAAAAAACAGTTTATTTATCAATTCAAAATTATCAGATAGTTATCTACAAATTTTTTTATATTAATTTACGGAGATTTAAAATCAAAATAATTGATTAGTGCTCTTAAAACTTATTTAATATATCGAATTTTTAATATGATATAGCAATAATAATGCTGATAATAAAGCACTTCATTAATATTTTCATTTTGATGTTAAGAAGCTCATTCAAAATTTGAATTATTAAAATTATATATTTAAAAGTTTAAATGTTTTTCCGGAAGAATAATTTGTTTTGGTTATGAATTAATAAATTAACTGTTGTATCAATTATTTATAGAGTCAATTAAATTCCTAGTTAGTTGTAAATGAATCTAAATAAGATGGAAATACTAATAATGTTATTTGTAATAGGAATTAGTTTTCGAAGTTTTTTGAATAATTTGTAGTACTTTCAAAAAAGAGATACCTCATTTTTTTAATAATATTGATTTTTAAATATTTATATAAAGTATATGTATTACATTTATAATTTATACTTATACTTAAACTGTATTTATATTAAATTTTATAATTTATATAAAATATATTTTTAATGAAATTCATATACTTTATAAAAAGTAACTATTAAAAAATTAAGATTTTAAAATTTAATTGAAAAATTTTATAATTTAATTCAATTAAATTACATCTGATATAATATTAAAATAATATACATAATTCACAGTAATTATTTCAAGATGATACGTAATTGATTAAATGAGACAAATTATACAATATAAAGTTTAATTCAGGCTATGACTGAAAAAGAGAGTCTAGATTTTTTATTTTATACTGTTTATATATTTAAATATATTTCCTTGTATATATATTAAAGAATACTTGATTTGTTTTTATTTTTCAAAATATTCAAATTTATTTATATAATGATATTTCGAATAAAATTTTATTTTACAATTAGAATAGTTCTTATAATTTGTAAGTAAATTTTCAACTTTACTTTTTCTTGTTTCTATATTTAAATCTTCCATTATTCTGTAAAATAAGATTATGATAGATTAGTAATCTTAAAAGATTAATTAATTATTTTGTATCATATACAAGTCCTTTTGTCGATTTTTTTTTATATATATAATAAATATATTTCTTATTTAAGATTATGCAAGATATTTTTATTAATTACTCTACTTATGATCTTATTTGAAGAAAATAAAATATATTTATTTAAGAAATATATTTATTATATATATTAAGTATTGGAATGTGTTTACTACGTAATATAATATATAACGGAAATTCACGTTAGAATGAAAAATAACTGGTATGTATCTATGAAAATATTAATTAAATATTACAAAATTATATGTTTTTACTATTAATGTCGTTATTATCTTGTACTGAAAATGTACTTATTAAAATAAATTTCAGAGAAAATTAAGTTGTATCTATCTTTAAAATAATAAATATATACTATAACACTTCAAGAATAAAAAATTATAATAATGATAAAAATATGCCGCATAATAGTTATAAAAATATAATAAAGTTATATATATAATAAACATTTGTTTATTTTTAAATATAAATAATCATTTTTTTATTTGATTAAATGATTCATTATAAACTTCATAAATAGTTTTCTACGAAATGAATATCTTTTGTCGTTAAATGCAGTTTTTAACACTGAGTTATTTTAAGATTCTCTTACGTTCATTTGATGTGATGTTAAAAATAGGAAGAGTTTGTTGGCTACTAACTTAGTTGCTGTGTGAGATTTTGCGTTTGTTTGCCTTCTTTTCTCAGCTAATGAATAAATGGAACAAGGAAGCCCTTCCGTAATTCAATGTGTCTTTTGGCTTCATATTCTTTTAAGTTAAATGAAATTTGCTAATAATCGGTATCCTACACATTTCCAAACAAATAAATGGATCTGTTTTCAATTTTTGAAATAATAAAAATTGAGATTCGATTTTTTTATATAATGTTTTTTTATAAAAAATTTTTTTATATAATTTGTATATTTATCAAAAAGACTATTTACTGTGTTTTATTAGAGTATTTATAGTATTATATGTTGAAAATCTTAATATAACTAAAATATCTTTCTTACGCAACTAATATACAATATGTACTCAATAATAATCATTTAATTATAATAAACCCAAACTTTTCATTATTGTTTATTGTAACGTTTTTATTTATTAGCTTAACATGTTAACTATGTATTTAACATTAAAAATTTCTTAACATAATTAAATTTAAATTAAATTGTAGATCTATAATATAAATATAATATAAATTTAAAAGTAAATACAAGTATTAACAATTTATCATGAAATGTATTTTTTATAATTTCAAAGATTTTATAGTCACTTATAAAAATCTTATATTTTTATTATTATTTCAAATATACAGAGAATAATTTAAAAAATTATTTTTAATTCTCTTATTATCTATATTAAAAAAATCAATGCTTAACTTAATAAATACAACATGAAAAATCCGTGTACAATATTTCATATAGCACATGAAGTTTAGCTGGTACATAGTACCTAAGCAGATTAACATAATATTATAACATTTTTAACACCGTTTCGTTTAATCTGCAATAAATGTGAATCTTCAATCACAATTTATTAATATATCTCTTAACATTAGATAAATTAAATTTATCATTTGTATTAAAAATTTAATGTTAAACAATAAAGACAACGTAAAGAAAAAAACTAAAAAATAAAATTTGCCTAAAAAAAAAATTATGTTAACATACACAAGCTTTGTCTTTTTCTATAAACATTCATGTATAGTTATTAATATTCTGCTAGCTTTATTTACAAGTACTTTGTTTTTAGTTTTCATCTGTTATAAATATCTATAGGAATAGAAAATTTAATTTTCAAATTTCTAAAAAACACTTTTAAAAATATTATAATTTATGAGTATTTTTTGTAAAATTTAATTTGTATTTGTAAATACATTTTGTATAAAACAAATATTATTTCAATATTATATTATGTTTATGCTTAATTATATATACATAACTTAAATACTATTTTGAAATGTAAGAGTCAAATTATATTTTTATTTTATTACTTTTAATCATTTTTTAGGGGTAGTAAGAAATAAAATGAATGATATACTGGTATCTTTAAATCATAACAAAATACCGATACTTCATTTATACTATCTATTATTCATACCATACTGTCAATATTCCAATAAGTAAAAAATATACTATTTTACAAAAATTTATGTGTGAGTGTGTGCATCGGTAAGTAGACACATTTATATATGCATATGTATATATTTCTTCTAAATGATTTACAAATGTTTAAAGCTTATATCATTTATATCCTTTGAGAGTAATCTCATGTAAATAGAAAATTTATCCATTATATTATAAATTTATACATTCAAAGATAGATCATCATTACGACGGTAGTTCATCAGTCTTTATCAATAATTACAATATAGTATATTACATACAACAAGAATAATTGTATTTTATTATAAAAGTAATTTTTTACGTGTATATGTATGTTTGTTTACAATGATTTATTTTATATCACTGTTGCTTAAGAAATTATACAGAAAAAATCTGTTCATATATTCGCTCTACACACTTAAATATATTATCTATTAATTTATCTATCTATTAATAGTATGATTATTTATTCTAAATTGAGCTATAACAAGGTTACGGTGAAATCTTTCCCCATATTGTCTACAAATATTTAAATCTTTATTAAGTTTTGCAAAATATTTGATGTGTCCGTACTGAGAAACGGACAAATGCAGACAGTTTGTCAAAAGAAAAAAAAACTTTTACTTAGATGGGCGTTATAAGACTAACATAATAGTATAGTTGATTACATTAATATTAGATACTATAAATATTAAAGATACAAATAAAGAGAGAATGTGGAGAAATCTTTAAACCGAAAAAGAAGAAAAAGATATACATAAATATTTGTATAGCCATTTTACGATGTATTTTGTTTATTATATTACATTAAAAAATATTTTTCTATATAGTATACAATAATATATAAATATTATTCACGTTCTACGTTTTTTTTTTAAAGTTTTCGGTAATCAATCATAATGTTAGCTTATTACACATTTCCTATTACTAGGCATTTTTAAATTTTAAAATACTGAAAATATATATTAGTATTTCAAACTTATAGGTGTTTTAATCAAAAAATTATATCAATAGCTTACATTTTCATAATTTTATAATTATTTATGTAAATTATAATATTTAAACATTATATATATATACATTCATGCTATTTAAAAATTAATATAATTTTTTAAAAATATTTCATCAGTAACTAATTTTTATTGAATGAATTTCATAATAACGGTTAAAATTATATAAACTATGGACAGTTCCGGATTCCAAAGATAGAGAATGAGAGAAAGTTAGGATGCGTCAGACAAACTGAAAGAGAGAGTTTGAAGACCACAAAATGGAGGATAATATCAGAGTCAAAGTACAATGTCAAAAAAATATTTTGAAAGGAAATTGGGAATATAATGGTTTTATTTTTATAATTATTTGGTAAAAGTAGGATGCACAAATAAAAATTCAGAGTAAGAAAGTACAAATAAATGATTAATTTATAAAAATAGATTCAGCCAATCCAGAAGAGAGCCAAAAAAGAAAAGAAATAGACATGTAATTTTGTAACTTTTACACATTGATGCTCTGTTCCAGACTTAAGTAAAAAAAATTTCAAACTTGCAATAAATATTGTTTCATTTTTAATATTTTTACTCATGAAATTATTTTTTAACATAAATTTATAGAAATCGATAAGAATATAATAACACAGAAATAAAATATTTCTGAGTGTTAGCTAATACTAAGCACAGCAAATATTTTATATAAAATTTTTTAAATAAAATGTAGTAAACATTGAATTAAATTGTAATAATAATGTTTTTGATTAATAAAGATAATAACTTTGGTAATATTAATATAAATAAAATAAAATATAAAAGAAGCAATCCCCTCATAATTTAGTCACAAAACAGTTAAGTAATTAAAATTATATGCAGTTTGAATGAGGTCATTCTAATTAAGACTTTCGTACTTTCGTAATAATAAAAATATATTGTGTTCTTATATGATAAAACTGTACTTTTTTGTATCTATAATCGATCATTAAAATGAATTTTATTTTCATGTGTGTCGGAATACAATTTTCTCAATTTAATGTATGAGATGAAGTTACGTTTAAGTCAATACGAAATTAAAAAATAGCAAATTTGTTTTACAAAATTATTAAGAAAAATGCATTTTATCAATTGTCTAATTCTTTTACTATATATTACGATCTTAGACACTACGAAATAGAATATAATAAAAACAAATTATCCACTAATTTACTAAATAAACATTTAGTTAATATTTGAAATTATAATTAAAATTTTGATTTTTATAATAAAGTTATAAAAATTAATACTAATACAAAAGTTATGGGATAATAATCTGAATTAAAGTATCTGATAGAAATAATAGAAAGTTAATGTGCTTTTACGTATGTAAAAGAGAGAATAAAAACACAATGTTTGCACGTAGGTAAATTATATGGATTCATATTTCGTGTACAATGTTGAGACAAGTGTGTATTGTAGATTTTTTAAAATTTTTTAATGTATGCTTTGCTGATACACTTTTTGCTGCAGAGATTGTGGATTACAAGCTTAGCAAGCGACGTATAATACTATATGTATATGTAGTGTAGATGTGACCTGGTTTTCGAGTTTCACTTTTCCACAGCCTTCGTTTACACCGAGGTAGCGATAAAGGAAGATTCAAATGAAATCTCAGATTGTGATTATGTAAAAGTTTATACAATAAAAATGTGAATATATGACGATTTTCATTATCATTATACATGTACATTTATATATATATTACAAAAGGTATAGTATAGGATATTTAAAAATTGTCAAAACTTATTGAGTAATCAAACCAACAATAAATATTGTTACAGTGATTTTTATTAATTATCAAGTATTTTTTGCATATACAATTTTTTATTTATTAAATAGTAATAATAATAACAATAATGATGATGATGATAATGATAATTGAGGCAGGAATTTTGTTAAAAATACAATGTAATATATATATATATATATATATGAATGTTTTTTTTAATAACAGTTATCATGAATTATATACGTTAATACTTTTGTTTCATCAAATATATATTTCTTATAAATCAATATAGAATTTACTATTCTAATATAACGAGCTATCATTTCTAACTTTATATATAATATTATTTCTACATTTTACATTTTTCTTGTACAAGAGATGAATTAATAATTTACCAAATTGTCATTGAACTATAGTACTTTCATCTATGTACTATCTACTCATTCACAAATAACAAATAATGATAAAAAAATGACGCACGTCAATTATTTATACTTTGCTAATATAGTGGCTAATGATAATGGTTGTAAAACTCGAATTAAAACGTTTATTTATAAATATAAACAAAATGAACAAAAGTGCATTATGTCCCTCATCTCCATTCGTCGCTATTTCTCTTTCTTTCATCACGTATTTCTAAATATCAAATTTAACGTTATTCGTAATACAGCGCAATGGAATTCTACAACTTTCAAAGTGTACAATGACTTGCATTAGACAAAGAAAGAAGGCGAATCATTTATTACATATACTCTATATATAGATTATATATATAAATATAGAATGTTGTAATGATAAAGAATCGCTAACTAAAATTAATAAAAATAAAATTATGAAAAAAATGTTAATTTTTAAGTAAAAAAATTAATTATAAAATATATAATATAGCCCAATGTATTGACAAGCAGACCTTAAAAGATAAAATATTTAAATTACTTTAAATACTTTAATTAATGTAAATAATACGTTAAATTTATTTATCAAAATAAATATAATATCAAATAATAATGAAATTATTTATTTAAATAATTAATATTTTACAATATGTTATAATTAATAGTAAAACACAGTATGTTATATAGTATTTTTAGAATACACAATAAAATAAAAACAATTTTATAGATTGAAAATAAAAATTATTTTTCTCTATTGATTAAATTGCTAATTCAAAAATATAAAAATAAGTAGATTAAAATAATTAAAAATAAAGAAATTTAATTATAAGTATTTACTTATGTCACGGAAAAATCACTTTAAGAAGATTTGTGTTTATTTATTTATTAAAATTGACTAATTAAATAATAATAATTGAAATAATTGATGTAATTGATATTTTTCTTTTATATTACTTATAATTAATGATAGTTCCTACGATAAAACAATATTTTTGTAATAAATAAGCTTCTTCATATGATAAAAAGAGTGAACTAAAATCATGCTGTTTATGAATGAAATTTTAGATTATCATATATATATATATATATATATATATATATTTTACATTTATTTGTAAGATTTTTACATATATTTTTATTTATTTATTTAATAGTATTGATGTAACTTATATAATTATAGTTTAAAATAGATTTTTCTTATAAATTAATAAATTTTTTATGTTATATACTTTAAAATAATTCGTTAAATTAAAAAACTGAAAATTAAAATCTACTTATGTATAGACGTATTTATGCCTACATGTATGCATTTTTTCTAATTGTTTACGATATAAGTAAATATAATAATTAAATTAATTTAATACACATGTAATGAAAGTAAGGCGCAATGCACACGAAATAATCAATGAAAAATATATAAATAGATATGTAGAACAAGAATTTTATAATTCTCAGCAAAATAATAAATAAATAATATAATTTTAAGCAAAACTTAATATGTAATTTGAAGTAAATATCTAAAATATTTTATGTGGGACGATCATTAATAAATTACATAGCCAATTGATCTTAATTTTCTTAAACAATAAAACAAAGATGAAATATCAACTATTTATTATACCTATTTATTATTAATATAACAATTAATATAACCTATTTATTATAAATTAAATACTCATTTAATTTTCTATCTCTAAAATTCAAATACTAATAAAAATAAGTTCTATTGTCTGTTACAATTATTTCATACACAAAGGATTAATGAATAATTTTTATTTTTAAGGAACAAATTATAAATCGAAAGAACTCAAGATATTAGAAAATATCTCTAAAAAAATAATAGTTTATCACCGGTTTAACTTTCTCAACCAAAGTTTAACTTCTTTAAGATACTCCTAACATAACATTAAATTGTTATAAATTATTAATTATTTATTATTTTATTAAATATTTATAATATATTTTCAGAAATGTTTTATGCAAATATAGAACGTTAATAACAACATTTAAAATTTCTGAGAAGACATTTATTAAATCTTACATGGAAAAATTTCATTATGTATACAGAATAAAAACAGTTTTTGAAGTCTAAATAAAAAAAAAGCAAACGTCAATGGTATTCTAAGATTTTTTTTTATATATTTTTAGAAAGCCGTACATAATGGATTAATGCGATGACTGTTCAGGAACTTTTCGTATCCAATTCATAAATGAAGTTTATTTTAAGTTAACATAAACTAAAATACATGCTAATAAGTATTTTATTACTGTTATATAAATGTATAACTGTAGTATAAATCTACTAATATTTCTTAGCCAATACGTATTAATACTATTTATTCGAAGAATATAGTTAATAAATATTTACAGAGTTAAAGAATTAATTAACTAATTAATTACTTGGAAATATAGCTGGACCTTTTATTGTCAAACTTTTATTGTCAAAGATTGTAAAAGAATAAATGAATATATTAATTTACCTGTCAAATACAAATTAAAATAGTGATAGCAATTCTATTTTTAATATAAGATTTAATTTTTGGTACGCATTCAACAGGTGAGTATTGTAATGAGTTTAGTTTTCATTTATAGAGAATATTAATAAGATGTAGATATTATTTTATTTAAAAAAGAATTTACGTTAAAAAAGGCTTTACAAAGTAAAATGGCAGCAAGATAATTTCTATTAAAGAGTTGTATATTTAAAACATAAATAAAATTAAAATAAAATTATATAAGTAATTTAAGTATATATATATATATATATATATACATGACTTTATTAAATAAAAATAGAATGTATTAAATACATTCTACAAATATTAGATTCAAGATAGATCTTACTTAGATACAGATTATTCTTATATTTATACATTAATTGTATTTATGTTAATATTATCAGTTAATTTTTTTCATTCCCGTTATTACAATATCACATAAATCGCTAATAGTTTCAGAAAAATATTGAACGAGTGAGAAGAATAAGCATGGGACAAAGAGAAATAGAGAGGCAAGCGAGAATAGGGAAAGACAAACAGAGAGCTATTGAAAACGGGATTTTACTTCTTATGGTTGGTAAACTAATCCATTACGTAATATGGAATATATGAAAAGGTCTTGAGTTGTTGTAGTACTATTGCTATTATAAAATCATTGTCAGAATTACATAATTTAGATTATTAAAATTATTATAAATTAGATTATTATAAACGCTATTCAAATGTGAGATAATTATATTCAATATAATTAATTTCAGTCAATTAAAATGATCAATAAATTTTTAGCTGTTTTATTATTATTATTATTATTATTATTATTATTATTATTATTATTATTATTATTATTATTATGACTTTCTATGAAAAATAATATTTTATAAAATTTTAATATTATAATAATTTATAATATTATTTAAAAAAGAGTATATCTAAGATCTTGTTGTTAAAAGATAAGTTTTAGATTATCATATTATTGCGATGTAATTAATATGTAAAATATTAATAAGGTAATAAATTAGTTTTTAATTATTTAGATTTAACAATCTACCATTATATGACTAATAAATAAAAAAAGTGATGTATTGAAACATTTTTTTAAATTAATGAATTAATATTATTCAAAGAGTTCCAAAATTAATTGATCATTTTCTTATTTTTTTTCTTTTATCTGGTTCATAATTATTTATTAAAATAAAAATATTTCACTAATAGTTTTATTATTTAATTTATTATAAATCAACAATATTTCAGATTCTATTAGTTCAAAACACTTTCTGCTATAAATAATAATTTTTTTACAAATTTTATGAACAGTAGTATTTAATAATTTATATAGAAGTTATCGTGTATAAATATAATAATTATATATTTGAATTCGTTTAATAACGAATTAACACAATATATAAGTTATATAATAGTAGAAATAAATAAAAATAAAAATATAAAATAAATTATAATAATTTCGTATTAAGTATAAAATCAATTTGGTTGTAAATATAAAATTGTATTATTAAATGTCTTAGATATTGATACAATATAGTAATTTTATAAATTAATTTTAAACAAATTGGTTGCCAATAAAAAATTTTTATTCTATAGATATTCTTTAAATGGCATAAACTATATAAAATCTAAAACTAAATCTATACAAAATTAGTCTTGATGCTATTTACTTGGATACTCAACAATCATATATTGATATAATTAAAATGCATAGGAAAGAGATAGAAAAGGTTACAACAAACAATCTGTTTTTAAATTTTAAATTTTAAAGTTCAATTTTGTGAATCACACACGACAAACGAACAAATAATCGTATTTTTTTATAAAAAAAATTACTTATATTTTATGATTTCAATTAAAATTTATGTTTATATATAATTTTATTATTAAAAAATAAATAATTAGTTTCAAATACTAAATACTTAAAAATTTGTTAATTTATTATATTATTAGTTTTAAATTATGATATTTTTATTATCTTACATAATGATTTTTTAAAATACTGTAAAATAGTTGTAAAACTTATTTAAAATAATAAAAATACGTTTACTATACTAAAATTGTTTTATTTTAATCGGTATAATAACTTATAAAACAGTCTATCAAAAATAAATTTATGAATTAAACTAATTTTTATATATAATAATTTTTTTTGCGTATATTGATTCAATTTAATATTTGTATTTCATATGATTATAAATTAATAATAATTGTTATAATTATTGAAGAAGCATATGTTTATTTTATATTTATTAAATGATTAATGACACAATTGACATTTTCTTTATTTACTTCGTTCATTATTGTTTTCTATATCAAAGCATTCCTTCCATTTTTAAGCATATGGTTTTATATTGTATTTTAACAACTCTAGGTAATCTAAAATGTTTTGTTGCATTAAAAGAAAATTAAAAATACAAAATGAATAGAGTTTTTTATTTAAATATAATAAAGCCAGTTTATCATATATGGTTTAAAAACAATACTTTAATTATTCAAATTAACTAATTATAATAATTTAAATTAAAAATTGTATAACAAATACTTAACATTTTATATTATAATTTATTAATTAAGTTATTTATCTTTCCTTAATTACTAATTATAAATCTCTTTTCCTAATTTACTAATTAAGCAAAATAGAGGAAGAAAAAAAAAGAAAGAGAGTGAGATAGTTAATTTTTTAAATTGAATAATAATTTTTGTAGCAAACTATATGTAGAAAATTAACGTGAATTCGATTAATATAGTTTTACTGACTTTTGAATCTTTAACATTTTTTTATAAAATTATATAATTATTCCAAACGAAGAACTAAATTTAATAAATGTAAATTTTATGAAAGTAAGATTTAGGAAATATCTTCAACTATAATTTTAACGGTTATTACATCACTTTCTACTACCGCAATGTAAAAAGAATTCGTATAAATATTATTTACATATTAATAATCTACTTTAAATATATTATTTAATTAGTATTATTCCTTTTATATAAATTAATAAATTTGTTAATTTATAAAATTTACAAAATAAATAAAAATTTTTTTAATTAATTTTAAAATGTGTTATGGTTTTATAAAGTTTAATCATTTTTTTAAAAATAAAAGGGCGTATAAAAAAATATTTTCATAATCTGATTTAATATCTTATTAGTATATGTAGCAAAGACAAAATTTATGTTTCATGTATTAAATGATTAATCTGAAGTTTTTGTCTTAAATGAGATATGGAGTATAAAGATAAATAAATGATAGTAGATTAAAGCAGCAATGAAGAATTAAAAATATCTTTACAATTTATCATTGATATATGTTCTCAATATATTAGATCTTAATAATTAATATTTTACCACTTTTTTAATTAAGCATATTAAATTTATTAAATTTAATATATTTTTAATAATGTTTGCAATATATTAGTTTTAAAGAAATGTTCTTAAAATAATACTTATTTATCTTGTATGTGAAATATAAATTAAAATAAAATAAGTATCCTTATAATTTTTAATAATTTATAATGTTTTACAATCTTTAAATAATTATTGAGAATTGGTGGATAGTATATAAATTCAATGTTTATAAAAGCTTAAATTAATTACATGATTATTCAATTATATAAATATTTTTTATTAATAATTATATAAATATATTTTATTTATTTATACCGTTTCTGAATGTGTAAGCAGTCAATGATGTTGTTTTAATAATATATTTTCAGATTTATAATTTATGCTATAAAGTTTACAGATTTATATTTTCTAAGTATTTTTTTGTTTACATGTACATTTTAAAAATTAAAGTAATTGTATTTATATACAGTTATATGTTTTATACACTAATTAATTGATTTATTAATCTTTATAAATATAAATTAAATACTACGTTATTTAATTAATTGTTTTTGGGTTTTATTGTATTTAAATTTATATCAATCAGTAACTGATATAAATATGAATAATTCGATAATATTTTTACAGATCATTACAATAAATAAATACAATATATACAACGCTGAAATTTAATTTAATGAAACTTGAAATTTATTATTGAATTATTATTATTATTTAAATATATATTAAGAATATATTTAGTACAAATTCAATTGTATGTAAAATTATAAATTAGGATTTATGTACTAAAATTAATATAAAAATATTAAGATTAGTTAATAGTATAATTAAAATTTTATTGTCGTACTTTTTTAATCAATAAATATAATAATGTCTATAATTCATCCAATAATTCGAAGACTCTTATAAAAAAAATTCTTTGACACGCAATATTATTAAAGATATTTGATTGCCAATAAATTTGTATATGTAATCATATTGACAATTAATATTTAATGATGTTAAATAGACAAAGTATTAACTTTTAATTATTAAAACAACACATTTTTAGATATTATTTAAAATCTATTATATGATTTTATTTAATGATTATACTAATTAAGTGGCAATTTCTTCTTTGAAGTATTTTATAATGATATTGTCTGTAAATATAAAATGATTGTTGAAGTTAATTAAGTTAAAATTAATAGAATAAATATGATAATGTATTGATAATAAATAATTATGATAAAATAAAATTTACATTAAACTATTTTAACAAATTAATATATATATTAATTATAGAAATTCCATATTAAATAATTATACAATTATCTTTAATATGAGACATTATCATTGTATTCGATTTTATAGTATTAAAAACGTTTTTTCAAATTATTAATGTAAAAAGTTTTAAAAATGAATGTTGTAAATTATTTCAACGACTCTTTCTTATTTATTATAATGGTGGATTATTGAAAAAATGAATTTCCTATGTTGCATATTATTTATAAATATATTTGAACAATTTGAATTAAAAATGTTCAAATATATTCATTTATTCATATATATATATATATATATATATAAATTATTTAAAATATATATATATATATATA
>JAPYYT010001026.1:0-32898 GCA_030522565.1 Ceratosolen corneri
TATATATAGATAGATAGATAGATATATAGATATACAAAGAATTCTCAGTAATTCAAATTCATTCGACATGAAAACATTCAATATGCTAGAGAAACTTTTTTACAGCAAATTCTCATAACTTTGATTATGTAGCTATGAAATAAAAAAAAATATGTACAGTAAAGGCTAAACCTTAAAGCTTAATATATAGTATTTTTTCAACTTTATTTATTTATTTATAATTGTAATTTGAATAGTTATGAAATTGAAAGTATAATTTACGTTGCTGCGAAGCATTTGCACGAGCAGATAAAAATTCTTTCTATTATGAAAAAAAATTCGTATCTCTATTTTAAAACCAGACTTTTCAAATTCTTTTCAGATGAAAATGTCTTCGACTAAAAATATTCCATTGCTCTTAGAATTAAACTATCGAAAGTTAGCCGAATTTACATTTATGCAAGTATACCGGGAAATGGATGAGGGCGAAAGAAAAAGAGATAGATCAGGCATAGCAGCGATTATTGACAGAAAAATGACAGCGAATGAAATAAATCAACTGAAGCTGGATTCCCGCAGCTACGTGTAAAGCGTAAATTATCGTTGCCTGCGACTCCATGCAAACGTTCAAGCGTAAAAAAATCGCTTTAAATCGCACAGCTCTCGCTTTGTCTTTATATAGTTGAATCTTAATTCTTGGCAGATGCATGCAATTTAAAAGCGATTTTCGTCGTCGCGTCGCTTGATATTCGCAAAGAATAAATCATATACATAATAGAGAGAGAGAGAGAGAGAGAAATGAAAATGTTGCTACGGCAATCAAAATAATCAATATTATATCGACTATACTGCCGACAATTATTTTACAAGTGAAAGGAAAGCAATTATTTTGTTGATGAACATTGTTCGTAATTTACTTTAAAAAAAAAACATAAGAAAACATATTACGAAAAATGCTTGCAATTTAAATATACTCACATTTGGCTTTATTCTTGCTATATTACAGTCGCTAATATTTTATTTAGCATAATTTATTAAAAAAAATTATATTGAATAACAGGATTGAAGTAGGCAAATTCTTTCGGGCACTTCTACACTTTAAATTGCTTTATTTATTTATTGATAAACTTCTTTTGTGATACAAATGTTTCTAAATATTCTATACAACTACGGTCAAAAGCAATAAAATATACAAGTTCTCGGTAAGTGACTTAAATATTTAAAAAAATGCATTTTATTATGGTAATAATAAATAAAATCTAATGAATATACTAAAGCAGAAGTAATTGTAACCGACATTAATAATTAATAATTTGTAAAACAAAACAAAAAAATCTTATATTTAATTATTCTCTATTATTACATCAATAAAATGCAATCTTTGGACATTACAATCACAGCTCCATCTGCTGTACAAATAAAAACTCTATATTTATTAATACGTCTCTTATTTACATTTGATCATTATATTATTATCATATTATAATATAAATCCCTGTATAATAATTATAATTTTGAGATCACTTTTACCAATAATAAATTTACAAAATTAGTTAATCAATAGAATAAGATGGATCTAAAATCTTTAATATGTATATATATTGTAGTGTAAATAATTATTTTGTAAACAATCTTTAAGATATTGAGTATTGCACAAAGAATTTTGTAATTTTGTGTATAAATCTTGTATATATATATATTGTGTATAAATTGCGTATAAAATAGATTTGTAAAAGCTAACTTCTAGACATAAAATTATTGTTAAATTGCTTATTAATATCATGCTCATTAATTTTATTACGTTATTTTCGTTAGTGTTTATCGATTAAATAATCCAATGTTATTTTTTAATTATCGGTAAAACCAAGATAATTTGAGCATTAAACATTTCTAACCTACATATATATATATATATATATATATATATATATATATATATATAATCGGCGATTTATATTATTCCCCAATAATTGCATTTCAGTCAGTAAAGAGTCAGTTTTTAAAAAAAAAATTAGTTTTAAATAAACTACGAAGAGCATTTAACATTCATTCAATGTGCTATGCTTCCTGTCAAACGCCCAACCAAATGCATTACTAAATGAAACTCATTCCAAACTCAAATCCCTTTATGCCATATTAAAAATGCAAATACTATCACTTTAGATCGTATTGATTTCTGATATGCCTTATTGATCTGCTGCTGCTGCTGCTGCATCGTCACTCGCACCAACCCAACCGATCTTTCTCATCGTCCAAGCATGATGCATCGCCCAAATGGAGAGCGGACGCATGTAGCCGATGGCTCGGTACACATTGTGCTCGTACAGAGCTTCGGGCGTCTCGAACCCCATTCCAATTTTTTCATAGATGGTTCGGTAGACGCCCTCGGATGTTCGAAATGCTTCTTCAATCATTCCCTGAAAGCAATCGTAATAATTCCTTTTCATAAGCGTATGGAATTAATATGGGCGCGGAGATATTTGCAGACAGGCAGCCTATGAATCTTTGATGGTGTTTGTGAAAAATACTCGCGCCGTAAACTCGATGATTTAAAAGGTAATGCTTTCGTTAATTAGCTCTCGACTAATTTACCGTGAAAATATAATGGCACTGCGAATTTAATCATTTATTTGTTAAATGTGTAAGCAGGTTGGCGTGTGGCTATCTTTCAAGAGAAACGGAGGAAGGAATCTTTATGGAAAACAATTATCAAATTATCAAAAGCACGGGAGAAAATCTCTAAAATATTGAACGTCAACGCTTAAATTCGAATCAATTACAATATACTGAGAAGAAAAATGATCGGTTGAATTAAAAATAATACTCGACATAATTCAGTGCTCTTTGGTCGAGCAATTTATAATCACATTTTTTACAAAGATCGGTAAGTTATAAAGTTTGGAAGTATATATTAGAGAACCTTCGATATTTCGAAGTAGCAGCTTATACTCTCTATTCCGTGATTTTCACTTAATCACTTAAAAATTCAACTGAAAATGTAATCAAACAAATTAAATATTGTAACGTTACTTTAAAGGCGAAAATAAAAGAAAAATGAAAAAAACATAAAAATGAATAAATTAATATAATACCAATTAAACGAAAATTCGACAAAGTTAATAAACTAAATTTAAAACTATTTCCCGTCAAAGCGACCGATGTTTTACCGTGAAAAAATTTCACGATTATAAGAGATTTACTGTATGAAATAAAATCAATTACCTCGTGTATTAAAAGCGCAGCTAAGCCGTAAGCAACGCCAGTCCACATCTCCTCGCTTTGTATGCTGCAGTAATCAACTTTACCAGTCGGTAAATATCCATTGACTGCACCCTGTTGGCCATTCATGTACTTCATGACATTATTTTGAAATATGACCTTGAGTGATGATTTCACGCGATCTTCTGGAAAAGCCTGTAAATTCATATTAAACCGAATAAGGACAAATAGACGAGTTAAGAAATTCGCATAAGCAATCTTACGATCTTAAAATTGTCACAATATGATCTTCATATATTATAGTAATGATCTTATCGAATATTGATGATCGGTCGTATTAGTTATTGAAGATTATAGCATTTAATTACATTGCGATTAATATAACAGAATCGTGTAAAATATTTCATCTATTACTAATAACGAAATTATATATTTCTAGTACCTTTTACTGGAAAACAATTAACACAATTAATACAATGAAAATGAATGACTAAACAAATTATAGACGAACATGAGCTGTATATAAAAATAATTCTACATATAAATTTTCAAAATGAATAATAATAATTATACTAGTAACTATGCCAATAAGCAATTAAAGTACTTATTTTATATATTTAATTCATAACTATAATATATGAAACAAAAATGATTCTTTTTATACGACTTTCATGTTTTTGCATTCTTGTGTATAAAAATCATGGTATTATTATAATATGCGTATGCCATGTAGAAGAATAAATAATAAAATTACAGAAATTTTTCATCATATATCAATTACATTGTACATCATGTTAATTTAAAGATAATGATTTTATTGTTAATTGTCAATTATATATTATAACTTTGAATTATTAAGGGAACGTACAGATAATAGTTGATTTAATTTAAGCCCACACTGTCTGAATTCTAAATTTGTTGTATGAAAAATTGTGAAATATATATAAATTGTAAACTTCTTATTCTTATAAATTCTCTATAAAAGTGTGTATGTGTTTAAGAAAAATACTCGTACCTCGTAAGTAAATCCACAGGCTCTCAAGATCGCATGTCCGCAAAGTTGATCACTCATAATACTTTTTTTCCTCTGACCTTTACTGCAGTCAAAATTATAATACTTTCCTTGAATGAACATGAAGAATTACAAAATATTAATTAGGATACTTTACTGTATAACAGTAAATCTGAATATGTCCATATATACAGATTTCTAATTATTTATTATGTATTAAAATTTAGTTAAAATTAGTTAAAATATTTTTGGGCCTCATTTATAATAAAATTTGCTAAATAGAATCTTTATTTGATATAGTTATTTTACACTTATTTTAAGTTATAGTGTATAACTTTTTCCATTTTTTAATCGATATGATTTTTAAATAATATATTTTGAACGCAGAAAAGTTTTTCATCTTAAATTTTAAAGCTTTATGGTTTCATATAGATAAACTTAAAAATACTGAGAAATGTTAATTCAATCATTTAATAATTGAGAAAAAATTATGAATTGAAATCAATGGCTAAATGAAAATAATTATCGATAATCAAGTTCATTAATTTTAAATGTTTTAAAATTTTTTAATATGATCAAAATTTGAAATAGAACTTATGAAAATTGCTTTAAACTACAGATTTCAATTATCTTTACGCGGTATTTAAAAATATGTATTTATATTTGATTTTCAATTTATAAATTACTAAATAAATAAAAATAAATTCCTATATAAATTCCTCGAATGAAAAGAACAAATTTATTTTAAGACTATCAATTTTCCCTTAATACAATAAAATATCGTTTTTTTAAAACTATTGATTATATAAATATTTATTTAAATCTCTGACTTGAATTCATTAAATAAATCATAAATCAAGTAAAATAAATAAAAATAAATCATACCACTAAATGAAATATAACTGTTGGTTAAATAAAAAAAATTATTATTTTTATTAATTCTTTTTATAAAATGCTTAATGTCTTTAATTTACGAGTTTTACTATTCATGATATGATAATTACAAAATTATTGTAAAAAATATTATGCACTTAAATTTTCTCATTAATCTATTCACAAATATGTAAAATTTAAAAAAAAAAAAAAGTAAATTTTATGAATGTGATCTTGCTGGCTAGTATTGTACATGTAAATTTAAATTTATAATGAAATAAGTTGAAATTAATGTATCATTTTACTGAAGAAACTACAATAGGACATTTTAGTAGAAATTATAATTTGATTTATAATTTTATAGGAAAATAAAACATTTAGCGTTACAAAATAAGATAAGATACACTTTTTTTCTCTATATTTTTAAAGAGAATAAAATCAATAGAAAGATAATAAGTTTATGTAAATATATAAAATTGTAATGGCCTTTTTACTTACCATTCCAAAGCTTTTCTTGAAAAGCTACTTTAGCCCGATCTAATATTTCTTTATATTTGATAGAATCATCGTATTCGTTCAATAATTCAGCCATTTTTACAGAAACTTGAAGTGCGGCAACCCATAGACCGCCACAGTATGCACTAAACACAAATTACGAACATTAAACGTAATTAACAAAAGAATTCAAACAAAAGTTTTCCACATCTCTGATTCTAATAATTTTATTAATAACAATAATAACAAAGTCAATTACAATACAATTATATCCCAATATTTTAAAAGCGCAAAAAAGGTATGCAAAACTATAAGTTTCGAACGCAATGAGCAAAATTAGATTGAGAATTTGATAGAGAGAATAATTAATTCCGACACTTTTTAAACATTCGTAAATATGTGGTAATATGATATTATGAATGTAACATCAAATGCATATATTACGTTCAAAAAAAACATTTCTGTTTAGAGTTCATTTGGATACTGACGCTAAAAGATAAAAATCATAGTAAGTTTTTAGTTAAACATACTCTAATAACAATAATTCATAAAACAATTAAATAAGCAAATTCAAAAAAAAATTTGATAGAATATTTACTGAAATTTCAGTTCCAAAGACAATTGTCTAAATGACTGTCAATGAAGCTACTACTTTAAATGCAAATTGTTAAATTAAAAATATAAATGAAGTTATAGCTCCAAAACTTATAATTATTAGAATAGTGCAGTGCCTAAGGATAATTGTGTAAAGATAATGTTTCCCAGCTAGCGCATTTATAACAGCACTTTAAAGGTGAATTTAAATAAATGGATTATTTTATAATTGCATATTCATTTAATAACAAATTAATAAATTACTACGATTTAATTGGTATATCAATTATAATTGCACGATTTTATCTTTTGACAAGCATTATATTACAACTCAATTACACACGGTACTTATTTTATCCAATTAATGGATTTATACATCGACCTCTAGGTGACGATGAAAAAATTATAATAATAACATTAGCATTTTGTCTAATTCAACAAAAAAAAAATTATAGGTAATAAATAGAATTTTTTTTTTTTTTTTCAACAAATATCAATGTTTTTGATAAATTATGATTGCACAGTTAAAAAATTATACAGACTATAAAGTATGGCAGTATGTATATAATACCATTAAGTATAGCTGTGACATGAAAACATATGAAACTCATATGAGCTCGAATGATCAATATTTATATTCATACCTGGATCCATTCATTACCCAACAGTCATACGTTTGATCTGGAAAGCCGCCATTCTCTATAAGACCATCATTATCTTCGTCGAATGTCATAGAGTGTTCCAACAACTGATGAATAATTTATAAGACCGAATATAATAATACACCTTATGCAATAATATAAATATTAATTAAAGGGCATACAAGTTTCTCTACTTATTAAACATTATGATTGTAAAACAACAAAGAACGTATATAAATAATGGAAGTTATTGCAGAAAGTGAGTGACGATTGTCAAGTGCAATTCAATAAATTGTTAAAAATTATGTACGTGGCTTTGGAGATTACCTGCTTTATGGTTGGCCAAAAATCCTTCAACTGATTCAAATTATTGTTGAAATAATACATCCTGTAGCAATTTAAAATAAACTTTGAATCAAGATCTCGCCACTGTGAAACATCGTGAATTGGATAGGAGTTGATCAGATTAAATGGCTCCTCGCCTTCATATAGAATAACATAAAAGCATAAAAAATATACCTTCCTTTATTAAAGTATTATGATACTGTGTAACTGGCATTTATTATCATGCAAAGATAGGTAGAAAGTTTTTTTACCAACACAGACTTTAAAAGTATGGATAATCTTTTACTTTCAAATGCAATATTTCCAATGTTTCATAAATTTCGTTAAATTGTTTCATCGCAACCCAATATAATAACAATTCACGTAAAGAGAAATAATTTTTCTTATAATCCTTATTTCTCATGACTCGGAGTGAACTGAATTCTGCTAAAGCTGAGCAAATAGTTGGCAAAAATTTTCCTAAAAAATTTGCAAATAATATACTGACAAATTACATATCGTAATAAAATATCGCCCTTTTACTGTTCTAAAGACAATTCACTAATGCCTACTTATTATATTCAAACGAATTAGAAAGCATACAGTAAGATAATAAAAAAATTAAAGCTTAAATTTTATGTTTTCAGTAGCGAGTGGAACACGCCGAAAGATGTTGTTTTCATAGTATTAACCGTCTTAGTTTCGGCCCTCTTTAGTTAACGCGACAAATATTCATCCCTCCATTCCCAAGTTGACCAGTGGGGCTGTCTAGTTTCTAGTTACCCTCTTCAAATTTCTCATCCCTAACTCTCTCAGTCTTGTATTCCTTATCGCTAGCTTTGCTAGTTTGGGGTGCAAATCACTATCATAGAGTTTCATGGACCTCAATTTCTCAAGATGCCAGTGTTTCTCAATTTTCACTTATAAATTATATTGTTACCGTTTCTTCGTGCGGTGTCAAAAATATACAAGACTGTAAAAATTGCCAAAAGATAATATAAGTTATCAACAAGGAGAAATGCCCTTTCGCATTCTTATTTGATTATTTCAAATAATAATATTTGTAAATTTATATTTCCATTGATATAATGCCACAATTCAATAGGCATAATTATTTATATATATGTGTGTGTAATATGATTTATTTATAGTGACAACAATTTGAAATTCAGTGCACTGTAATGGCTTGAAAAACATTGTTTCATCAACAAAGGCAAAATCTGCCCGATTTCTCAGCTGGATGTATTAATTTCTTTAAAAGGAAATTGCTCAGATAAAAGTCGATATTCTTAAATTAAATATCTTTAAGAAGTTGTATAGGGCTAAATAAAAACTTTTTCACTTTAAACGAAATTGGGTCTTACACTAACATTTTGTGCGAGGTGCCTTTTAATCAGACAAACAACTTTAAATTGATGCAAAATAAAAGTACTTTATTAAAAATTTAATAACTTCTATCCGCGATATTGATAAATAATAAGAGAAAAAATATTGTAAGAGCTCAGATTTTTCGTAAATTTTATGGGTGGAGGGGGGTGGGGAAAGGGCACCGCTCCACATTAATTAAAAGTTTAGGCAAAGTTCTTTTTCTAGAAAGCATTACAACTATATCTATTGATAATAACAGCTGAAATTTAATCTGATCCGTTTAAAAAAAAAACTAATCATATTTCCGATAAAGTTTGAAATAAATTAACGAAGTTTGTTTGCCTCGGTGAAATATATAAAGCATTGATACTCGAGTGGGATGGAGAGCATCGAGCTTACAGTGGCGAATCGCACTTCTCCCGCTGGCGCATGCTAATCGAAAATTGACTTTGCGGATTCAAATTACTTCACTGTTCATTATTTCAGCAGAGAATCCACGGAGTCGTATATTTTTCAATTTTAAAAAGTTCGACCAGATCAAAACGAACATTATAATTAATTATACACGCGCCTAATGGCGCCACCAAAACATCTCAATTATTAATACTTCGTTATTTATATGAATTCATTGCACGTTTCAATATTAATAATGGCAATTAATATTAATATTAATTCCCATGACCTTAGCGACTAAAAGGCTCAATTTGTATTAAGCTCGTTAATATCGAGGCATTTGTATTAGGTGAAATTGCTAATTGTTAATTGTGAAAGTGCAATCTCCTCGTAAATTTGATTGCGAACAGATAAGATTATTAATAAAATCAGTTTGGAACTTTTAATATAATGAAAAGAGTTTCGACTTAAAATATTTGCTTTCGCAAGCCAAGATAATCAAATATTTATGGTATTTGCTAGAAGATTCACCAACGATATGAAGATAATTTTTCAATTTCACCTCGATTACGTGGCTTATACATTAGCGCGCTACATGTTAATGGGCATTTTTGTTATAATAAAGTTAATTGAAAACTAAATGACATTTACCTTTCACGCGCGCGTCACATTAAATTATTAAATGCACATGGTTTTGAATTTCTGAATTATTAAATATCTTCCTAATTTTGTCGAGAAATACACAAGAGATATTGCCTACTAAAACAAAGTGTTTCTGACGTTTACTAGAGTCAGCAATTCCGAATAAATGATGTCTTAATTATTGCCTTGTAATTTCAAATAATTCGTTTATTTAAGATTTTGCAATTATATAATACTGTAATTTATAGAAATAAATTTTTCCACCCAATCTCATTATGCCTCAAACACATTGGAATGCAGCCACTCGTAATATAGACGATTTGACCTTTGGTAATTTCTTCGATACACCTAATCGCAATTCTCACGAATATTACGAATCACGGCACTGCCACTCCGACAAAATACATGATTAAAATCAGCTCAATGCTACGTATAATTTCAGCCACTGGAAGCTGCATCGAATTAAAAAGCAAAGGCCGTGGACGTCGGCAGCCGCTCGCATACTAACCTCGGCAAATAAGAATGAATTGACCTCGCCGAAGCTGACCCTCCGTGTTATTATTGCGCAGATTGGCTTTATAAGGCCTGGAATATATGAAAAATCAGAAGGAAAGGTGTATAGCTCACCGGGATCGCCAATGTCATGCGGTACGCTCCCCTTGACTTTCCGTTGCATCCTCGTGCCATCGTAAAGTGCTCGAAGCTGCTGCTTGTTCTCGGCGTGCACATAATCGCGAAATTCGTATTGTATGCAGGCCTCCAGGTTAGGCCACAGCTGTGCAAGAGCGAATGCTGCATAAAAGTGCACGTCGTACGTGTTGTACATCCGATACTCGTGGCCTTCGAGATACGCGAAACGTCCGTATTGCGTGCTGCACGAAAGAATGGAGAATTTTTGTGCTCGAGTAATTGGGGATTTTTGGCTTTTTTTTTTGGGCGGGGGGGAGTATCGCCACAGGTGTCGCGGCGCTTCATTTAGTAACTACGCGAGTATTGTATTTTCTATGCGTAAATACCATCTGTTCATTGAACTTGATGTAGCTTGGATGTTATTTTGATGGACATTGAGATAAATGAAACGAAAGAAAATGCCATCCGATTATCGTAAATAATATAAGGGAGAAGACAAATTAATTCAAGTCGAAAAACTCTTTTGAATATATCGACGTGATAGACGATCCACGTTCAAATAATTGCAATAAAGTGGGCGTGAATTTTTGCCTGTAAAAGGAATTTATCGACACTAAACTGCACTACATTAGCTCGATTAAAGTCAAATCTTCAGAATGTTTACTTGTCTGTAATTATAGTCATAATGTTCATTATGACATCCCTAATGTTATAAATGGCCAACGCACGAGTTGTTTAGACTTGTTTAGACTTAACTTGTTTAGACAATTAACCAGGATCAATTGGGAAAAATATTAGAGCAGACTGGTATTTTAGGGGACAAGCGATTGACAACATCTGCCCTGATTAGAAGACTTTTCGCGAATTAGGCGTTCTTTAATCCACGTGGCAAAAATGCGTATTTAGCACGAAGGTGACAAAACAGCAGAAAATCTAATTAAAAGCGACTGGTGGCGGAACTGTTTCCATTGCATTTACCGTGGATCATCGGGTTGGAGTTTGTCCGTGTCGTTGATCCTAAGCCAAATGCTGCCGCCGTCGGTAACAAAATACAACTCATTAAACAGGGCGCTTTTGTACCAGTCCGGCAAATCAGCATCCTCCAAAACTGGCTCTTGCCAGCGCTGAATTTCCTCCTCCCAATTCTCGTAATGAGACAGAGCATAACGAGCGATTTCCGGAGCGACCGAGACCTTCGACCCCTCGCTCGCACTGAAGTAGTTCGTGTAATACCTGTAATAAACGGAACTTATTTTTCGAGCCCCTTCTACACTTACTGTATTATTAGAGCTTGGCCTATTCTTCCCGAATGCTCGCTAATAATATCGATTAAAAGTTGAATACCAGTCGAGCTAAGCAGCTTGACAACACCCTGAACGTAAGGCAGGCGAGATGGCAAATTACATTCTAAATTGTTTAATGTTTTCGTCATTTTAAAAATTACTAGAAATCGCGTATTATCATTTACCAGGTTATATCATATTCCTTAACAAACTCACAACATCCGCTATTACTAATAAACTCGAATTATTCGAATATCTCAATTAAAGCGCATATGCGTATACGAAATAATTAAATACTAATTAACGATTAAGTACGACAAATGTGTATTGCATTAAAATTCATTCCAAGTTAATTAAATGTTGTAAAGTCATGTGAAATATTAATATAAGATTGATCGAGCAATGAATTATGAAAAATTAGAACATCCTCCACATTAATATGTTCGCGATAATTACATGTCGTTAAGTATGCCAAGTACTCGGGCTAAAATAAATGGCTGGATAATTATTAATAATTCAATGTTTAAAGTTACTTATCAGTAAGTGCATTGGCCTAAACTGAAAGTATTAATTGAATATTCTTGTAGTTTAAAAAAAATATATATATAAAATACCTCGAATAATTTGTGTTTTTATTATGAAAATGAATTTTCGGCATGTCCCAAGCCACGGAAAACTCCAATGTTCCACTCGAACCAGCTTTCACTAAAGTATTGGCACAGACTGCTGTTGCTATAGGCTTCTCTGCAAATGCAAATTTTATTTAAAATATTTATGTAAAACATTTTACGGCAAATTTAATTGCATTCTTTGATCATTATTTGGTCGTTAAGGCGATTTAAATAAAAATATTTATTGGCTATTATCGTGTATCATTGAATTACAATGAGCAATCATTGTAATTACTTGATTTCGATATAACAAAAATTACATACCCTTCCGAAAATAAAACCAAAACTCAATTGTACTTAACTAAAATTATGCGTTTCTCTAATTAAAAATAACCAAAAATATTAATATCCGCTAAATTTCATTGCTTTCTCTGGACTTTATATCAGTGAAGATAATTGATTTTTTCTTTTTTTTTTTTTTTATAATTTCTATTTGATGCACTATAAAAGAAAAAAATGCTAATGAAAATGGTCACATGTTTAAAAGCAATTAACGCTACCTAGAATACACATTTTCATCCATTTTACGTATAAAAATAACTGTTTTTTTAGACCCATAGCTTATGAAAAAGTTTATGTAAAATGCTTCTTTTTTATTGTACAATAATAGTACGAAATAATTGAATTGAAAAATATTTGGTATAGCTGAACTATTACTATAGCTATAATGTTATAGTTATATACTGACGTTTATTACGTAAATTGTGCATGTACATGCACGTACGTCCGTTGAGTTCCCGTAAGATGCAGTTAATGAAAAATATCTTAAAACTCTAATGAGAAAAGTGTGTATATATATATATATATACATAAATTTATTCCGATATATGAAATTCTTTGAAATAACAATTTAATTATGTGTATTTATTTAATATAACGAAATTTGAACTTTGATAATTTTTCGTTGAAATTGCATTACACTGAAAATTCCTCTTTATTTAAACGTGTTTGAGCATTCGTATAAATAGTCGATAAATATTTCTATTTAATTGCGCACTATGCATTTATCGCTAATATTATTCATTCGGGCATAATTGTAAACTGACTGTACATAATTGTATAATTATAACTGTAAATAATTGTAAGCTAACCATTATTAATCGGTAATAATGATGGGGAAATTATTGTAAACGATACAAACATGTGCTCAGACTTGCGAATAATAATAAACGAGAAAGATATAATAAACGATAAAGATACAGCTTTATCGTTTAGGATTTAGATTTAAAGATAAATAATAAACGCGAAAGATAGAGCTTTTTCGATCTAATGTAAGTGCACTTTTCGCAAGACATGTATTTGTTAGATAAAATTGACGAGATAAATGAAATGGATCGTGAGGCTGTAGGAGAATCTGAAGTGACAATAGCGATGATAGATTTGGTGTAAAAATTTACCGATCCAAGGAGTGGATCAACGGAGTGGATAAATATAACAGGTAGAGGGACTTGGTTGCAACCATATCATCTCGTTCTTGAAGCTAAACGGCAGTAAAAGTATAAAAAGCTCTCTAAATAATCTAAGCATAATATCCTTGGATTACAAGATAAAATTGCACCCAAAGACATTACCGCCTCACTTCAAAATCCACGATCTCTTATTCCTTACCTCACCCCCGTGCACCGCCACCCCCTCACCCCGTCCCCCTCCCAACGTCATCCGACCAATAAAACCTTCGGCAAAGCATTTATCTACCGGATATTTTCTAGTAACAACAGCCAGCTTACGAGCGAGATCTGCTCGTCGTGCACTTACTCGACTTGCTCGAGGCTCTAGGCGCTTTATGTTCGCAAAGCTTGCCGTCGCCCTGGAGCTTCTGCCAAAGTGTGGAGCCATCGCCACGCGGATTGAAGTTCAGCATTCGAGTCACGCTCACGACGTCGATGTTACCTTCGTCCTTGTCGTTGTCTCGCCGCGATCTCGAGCTTATCGCGTATGTACAGGGCATGCTGCGGAATTCCTGGTGAATCATAGCGCCGCTCACATCATCCAAGTCGAACAGCTCCGTCCATTTGTCACCTAGAATCTTTAATATTGTATCGAGGGAGCCTTCGTTTCCTATTATGCACCGAGCGCTCATTCCACTATAATCACGAGAAGGACAATTTCTGGTCGCAAATCGATACGAAGCTACCATTATTGTACCGCCTCGCATGCAAATGCCATTTTAATTGGAATTATTATTAAAACATTCGACCTTTAAATACGACCTTCTTCGTTCGTTATTTACGACATTCATTTCTTCAATTGTCCGTATTGTGGAGCTTTGGATTTTGGTCGAAATCGCAGAAATGATTTTAGAAAAAAGAAAAAGTTAAGTATCTACATTTTTAAAATCCAGCCTATATTTGAGACAATTTAAACTAAATGGCTAATTGTCCATATAAATATAAATTCTAAATTTTCAATTTAATAATAAGTGTTTGTATAGTTTATTGAGGATCAGGTCACTTTCTACGACTTTGTTCGCTTAATCGAATTATAAATCCTTAGTCGATCCTTAGTAAATCCTTTTGAACTCAATGTATGCAATTAGTCTGATCTTACAAGCGTGCGTGGAGAAATTAGTCGGAATGATTTTTTTCTACTTATAAATATTGAATTGCAATCGTTGTTTGAATTCTAAGCACGATTGTCAACGCGAACTGATTAATGAATATAAGACGCGATCATTTGATTGCATTTGTTGTTCATTGTTAAAGATTTTACATTGTGTATTTTAAAATAATATGTTTCTATGAGAAAATTTTTTAGATTTTACGATATGTGGTGAGTAATCGTTGAAGGAAAAGTGAAAAATTAAAAAACCAAAAATACTAAAATTAATAAAATTACGAGAAAGCGATCTTTTTCATTTGTCGATTAATTTATATTAACTAGCTTTGCTCAATGCCACGTCTACATATAACTAAATAAATGCAATTTGTCACGGAGAACTCGATGATGAACTTCTAACTTTATTAAACATTATATATGATACGTATATCAGCAGCATTAAGTAAAAATAAACTGATCCAAACATTTTATCTAAATAACCTAAGTTAGGATTTAAGTGCTAATAAGGATATAAGTGCCAGTATTAAGTCACAGTCGGAATATTCCTATAGTTATATTATCTATTGTCTACTAAAGTCAATTATGAACAATTGCAAATTGCACATAGTAAATGTCACGTCGCTGTGTGATAAGCTTCTTAGTTTAAAAAAAAAAAAAAGAAAGTAGTTTCTGAGTTAACTATTTTTATCGATTTTCAAATATCCAATACGAATCACGTAATAAAAATTATAAAAAGTTTTACGAATAAAGAAATCTTTAGAATACTGACTTAATTAATTTCCCTAAATTTCTTGCTCACACGACACAAGCAAAGAATAATAATATTTATAACAATGCAAGAACCATTTTAACCGATAATACATATATTTTTGAATTAAACTGTCGATGTAAGAAACCTTAATACCTCTCAATCAACGTACCTTCGCTATTCTCTTTGTGACCGTAGCCACTCTGGAATGTAAAAGTGATAGATATCCGTAAATCCTTATTTGACGTGTTAATAATGTCCCAAGCAAATACAGCACAAGGTAATGAACTATCCTTATAATTGTGAGGTATCACTGGCGAAACTTGGCGGCATGTTAACCTTAATCCGAGCTCCTCTACTTCGTAAGTTGTCCAGGATCGTGGGTACAACCCCGTGTAAGAAGCTTTTTTCCCGTCGAAACCCCACTTCCATGATTTCAAGTATTTCGGTTTTCTAGATTTCATCATGTAAATGGTGGGCTTTTTAAAATACAACATTCAATGGTCCATTAAATTTTTTCAAGCATTTGCATTGTGTGAGTATAGAACTAACGAATGCGTCTACTTTACCGACGGATACATTTTTCATTATTAGCTTCACATGTATTTTCAAGTGATTGGTAATAATTAAAAACTGAATATTTAAAGAAGAAATATTTCTCGTTCAATCGCGTTTATTTCAAATTCAACTAAACTTTTTATTATCATCAGTGAGTATTATTATGTAATATTATATAAGTATTATTGCATAGAGATCAGATTTATAAAAAGACTATTTCAAACATTTACGTTATCAGGAGAGTGAAGAAGTAATGTTATCAACAGACTGCAGCCCTATTTACCGAACCGAAAATTGAGGCTTAATATAAAAAATAAAATACATTCTATTTCGAGTGCAGGTGAAAAAACTTCCAAAGGAACTGAAATGTATTTGTAAAAATAAATTCCTGTTCGCCGTTGAAAGAAGACAGGGCATTGGACAAATGATCCGTAAAATAATATTTATCTTTTAATTTTCGCCCTATAAAGTAAGCTTCGACATTCTCGTCTCTGTCCCCCCAGTAAAAAATACATTGACGAGGAGCATAAGCATTAGACTACAAAGTAGGACTAAAAAGTAATAGACAGCGGCATGCAATTAGCATGCGAAAACTTACGTTCTCGTCGACAGGACCTGATTGTATATGGCATTTTCATTACTGTCTCTCACAGTCAAGATAAATTGATTAGCAGGGATAACGTGGTAGTTGTACAAGCCTGGTAACAATGCATAACGACAGAATTCGCCTCTAAAGCCACGACCGATGGTGCCGCCTCCAAGGCCGCCTATAGGAACGCCTGCACATTGTCACACTTAGATTATATTGAATTACTATTTTTGTGCCTCACTTTCCCGTGACTTTCCCGTGACTTTCCATACAATTTTGTAATAATTTCATAGAGTGGTTGACGTTTTTTTTCTCTTATTTTTTATTTTTTTTTTTTTTTTTTTACTTCTTTTACACATGCTTTATATTATGTGCTTTAATATTAATATTTCTTACATTATTGACTCGCGCGAGCTATATTTAAATCTGTAAAGTCCAATATTGCAATATAATATGTTAAGAGTATTTCTATTGCGGTGTATTTAAGTGAGATTGCAGTTTAAACTTCTTATTCCAACGTAAGCTTGAATTTGATTATGAAAAAATCAGAGATGGAGGATGATTAATCAACATTATAATTGTTTAAGAGCTGTAATTGTTAAAATTATTAATGGAACAGGGGAGGATTCTACTGTTAAAGTCTCTGCTCTGGCGTAAAGTTTTTTGAAAAATATTTTTTATAAAATTATGATTTGTACTATTCATGTGTGTGGTGTCATATAAAAGCTTAAGATTTACAAAACAATTTCTTTCTAAAGGATGAAAATCTCAAAATTTGTATTTAAAAATGTTTAAAAGACTGACACTAAAAACTTACATTTCATATGCACATGGTAATATCAAAATAACATGATATTAATCTATAATATTATCGAACTTATTTCACTTGTTTTGTCACAAGCAATGTGCTCATTACACTGGGCCCTCGAAACTTTTCTAACAAAATAATAAAGCAAATTCGCCCGAAAATCCAAATGTTATTTAAATGTCTCATTTTTTAGGTAAATATTATATACGTTAGATATCTCCATAGTTTAATATGGATTTTAATATGGAGTGAGATGTGGAATTCATAAAAGTTTCACAATACAAAGCTATGAATTTTAAATTATTATTTACGTATTTAGAGCCAAATCGCACCAAACATTTGAAATATTAGGAGTTTCTATCGAAAAGCTCTGGCACCCAATAGCGTTAAACGTCGAGTTTACAACTGCGATTTTACTGCGTGAACAGAGAAAATTTTGTGCATAAAAAGTCCAGTAAAACGTCCAATATTTACACATACGTAGAATAAAAAAAAAAATGAATTAGTTTTCTGAAATCCCGTATCGCAAAATCTATATTATACGAATATAGTGAATGCACGTATGGTGCAATTATGGCATATATTGGCGAGATTGTTACGTGCGGTATATCTTTCAAATGAATTTTCCTTTTATTTTGTCGACAAAGCATACTAGTATAATTTATAAAAATCAATTGATTGAACTAGATTTAATACACTCCGTTATTTTGATATAAATAATAAACACTGTAAGAAACAATATTATATTTACACTGACAGATACAATCTTAAGTTGGATAAGCATATTTCTTTTACGATGAGTATTATAAATGATGATAATTATCAGCAGAATGATATAATTGTGAATAAATAAATTACGAAGAAAAAAAAATATATAGTTGTTTCTTTTTTTGTTTGTTTTTTTTAATAGAATTTATTACATTAATATATTATAAATTATTGCCAAATAAATTAATTAAATACGATAATTAATAGTAATGTATATGTATATATGTATAAATAAGTAAAAGTTTAAAGTTCATATTTACCATAAATCTGTTGACCATTCTGCATATTCCGATAATCCATTACAACTGAACGACCACTTCGAGTTATACCAGCATGATATAATAGATACCTATTTATACAAAATATTTGTAATATAATAGTATGTATATATTCAATTAATCTTTAAATCAATCATATTATCTAATCGAATATTTAAAAAATATTTAATTAAAATTTAAAAAATCAAATATCTATTACAATTCACTATTAAAGAAACAGTTATATAAACTTTTGAAAAAACAGGATTTAATATTTTAGTGATATACTGCTTAAAAAACATATATAGCAAATTAAAATACATTTTTATATGCAATAATATATACATAAAAAATAATAAGAAGAAAATAAAAATTCAAAAAAAGTTTCTACATTAAATTTTCCTTTTTATTAAATAATTTGTTAAAGATCCAAGAAACAAAAGGCAAATATAAATTAAGCAGAATTGCATTTTACCAATAATTATTTTACACAAAATTATAAAAAATTTTATATTTATTGTGCTAAAATATTCATTTAAAAAATTTTCATTCTTAGTAAATTAAATAATTTAATAACTAAAATGTGATCAAGCTATACTCAATGCATTTTTAATATTAGCACTGCTTCAAATTAATTATTAAATTTTTACAAAAATATAGAACTTAGTAACAATGTAAATATTTTTATAGCTCAACAAATAAGATTATGAAAATTTAAAGAAGGTATAATTGAATATCTTGAAAAACGTTGATAGATATTAGTTCTATAAACTCGACAAAATATTTTTTTTCGTTAATCTTATTTAATACTATAAAATATAAATATATGAAAAATATTGAATCTGTGCAATCATTAAATTAATACTTGTAATAAATCGTAAGTATATATTTACTATTAGTATTGTTGAACATTTTTCGTTCTCAATTATACATAATCATCTACATTTATCCATTTCTTATTTTTAAATTTATATATAGTTGTATATTTTACTAATCGAAAAAATGAAACAAAAATTTAAAAAAAAATTGGATTTATTGTAGTAGATTCGTTAAAAATGAATAAAACATACAAATTACGTACTGTTAAACTATTTTTAAGTTAATTGATCTAACCATTCAATTAAATAAATTCCATAAAATAATTTGATGTGACACACACACACACACACATATATATATATTGAAAAATACATGTTACAAAGTACGAATGCTTTTTGAAAAAGAAATCAATGGAATAGTCTTTATTTGAGTTATTAGAAACCTGAAAATAAAGACGATACCGTAAGGAGCACAAATTCTGAAATTGCTAAAATATTAAAATACGGATTATTTTTATCTAAAAAAATTAGTTCCCCAATTAATAATAGTATCAATATAATATATATTATAAATTCCAAATTTAATTAATTATAATACGTATTACCCAACAATGTCCTTAAATATATAAATATTTCATTCGACTTTAAAGCTTCTGAACACCTTCTCTTTATTATTTACTTTCAACAATTTATAATAACTAAATATTAATTATAATAATAGATATTTTAATCAATTTTAATATTGAATTACTATAATTTTTTATAACAATTTTTTATTCCTGCGGTATATCCGATATTTAAATAAATTAAATATTATCACTCATATTTTTAATTCTGAAATATTTAGTGTAATCAGACTTCATTATTGGCTAATTTGTTTAAAGCAATTAATACTTAAATTTACCACTTATATTTTGCTTAAATAAATAAACATCCTAAATTTTGCATAAAATCATCATTAGTTTTTATTAAGTTTTGCGTAATATAATAATACGACGAGTATACTTAATTAATAATGCTTTCATTACCCTTTCATTATATATTATTATATACAAGATCGATATTTTTCTAGTTCACAATAATAAAATGTTTTTATAAAAATCTATATTTATTCAAAATATATGCAAAATATAAGCTACGATAGCATCAACCTTAGAAATGATTAAATTATTATAATTCGAATTCTGCATTGTAATTATTTTAAAATAACGATAAATTAATCGCTTTTAATCATTGATATACATACCTCCAAGCAAGAGGTAGCATTTGTATTATCTGCTTGAATTTCGGTTTTATCCCCTGAGACCATTTCTCTGGATATTCGTGATCAAGTCGAACTTTAAAACCATACTTCGGTATAGCCTTGGCGGTTGTTTCCATTTTTAAAACTATATTTAAGCTTTTGAACGATTTAACGATTCCGTTACTTTAGTTGACTGCAATGTCAAATACAATGTTACGGTTGGAACAGCAGTACAAGTGAAAGTTCTGATATCAATAATAAAACTTTAATCTAATCAAAACTGTTTACACTTTTAAAGCAAGACAAACACTGACGTTACATTCTCAAAAGTATCGCTTCACATGCTCTGAAATTTCTGTACAATTTACTTTATCTATATAAATATATAGTAAATTTCAATTTTATTACTTGTAGATGTTACAAATCTTGAATTAAAGTTTAAGTTTTACTACACGTACACGCGTATAAAAGAAAAAGTAAAAAAGAAGACGTACAGCTTGACAAGCATACAGCGAATGACTAAGACGTAACCTAAAAATCCAGAAATAGAAGTCAGTGTATCTCTCTTTCGCATAGAATGATTCGTTTGCGTAAGAGAGAGAGGGAAAATAAAAACTTACACTTCTATTAGCAAGAGTACAATTTCATCGTACTAAATCAAATCTATATATATATATATGTATATACATATTCATACAACTATGACAATGCAGACATACGTAATTTGCTAATGCATATGCATAGGCGCATAAACGTGCATTTTAGGTTATGTTTACTATTAAAAACATCGGTTGCTTATACAAAATGTTCAGAGATTTGTAAATTGTAGGAAGAAAATGTAAGTAGGAATTGAGTCTTTGTTTGATTAGTTGTAAATATGTGAAATTATGATATTTATTAATTTTTTTTTTTAAATTACCAACCATGAAGAAGTATTATAAATTTTACAGGAATATTTTGGAGACAATCCGACGACATGTCAAAAGTTTTCGCATGTTGTGTAACGAAAAGTAAATAGTAAATCATAAACATGGATTCGTCAGAAAATGAGGTATTTTGATTAAATGTTTCGACAAAATAGAAATATTAATTTATATACTAATTTATTTTGATATACGTAGATTCTAAAGAAAATTATAAATTTTTTTTGATACTCTTAAACATCTTGTATAACAAATCTCTAAATACTTTATCTTTTTAATAATTTATTTAGTTTTTTTTTTTTAACAAATTGAAACATACCATTACAATTCTTTACTAATTAATTATTTAAATTTTTTCCCAATTAATATACATTATATAATTATATGGTATATATAAATTGAGTGTAAATTTGAATTTTTTTACAAAATAATTAAATATATGTGAAACATAAATGATCTAAAGTTTATTGCATTCGTTTAATTAAAATATTACATTTTTAGAAACGAGCAGTACTTGAAGCAGATATTGTTTACTTGTTGATGAAAAAAGGCTTTCCTATATCTCGCTACGTCAGAGCACAATGGGTACTTCAACACTTGGATACTGTCATTAGTATACAGAACCCAAATACAGATTTTGAAGAGCCACCAGAATTAGAAATTGTTTCTGTACTTCCCAAGGAAAATAATTATTCATGGTGTCCTGAAAATAGTCATCAATATGTTTATAAAGTATCCTCATCGACAATAATTAAATTTCTTGCTCATAAATATAGAATGGTTTTCAGTTTAGATCTCAGTCCATCTCTTGCTACAGTTGTAAGTATTTATTGCATAATCAATTATGATTTTCCATCAATATTGTATAATGAATTTAAAATATACATGTTGATTTAAAATATTGTAATATCATTATATTATAATATATATTATATTATATTATATTATATATAACTAATTATTAATTATAATATATAACTTATATTTTTAGGACATTCAGCATGGGGAAATTGTTATCGACGAAGTTTGTTTAGCAACAAAGCGGTGCCTTGAGGGTATAACAAGACCAGTAAGTATAAATGATAAAATACATATCGTGTATGTAGAGAAATATTAAAGTTTAAAAAAATTTTCTTTTAGTTTATTGTTCCTGGAAGTAAAAGAATAATTCGTCCAGAAATCTATGTAACTGTGATTGTTCATACACCTTTTTTTACTAATCCAGCCCAACAAGTATTAGTTCAAGGCTGGCTAGTCACTATGGAAAATATTGCTAATTTAATGCAAGTAATAGAAATTCAATTAAATGTATTAGAGGAAAAGGTTGCTCAAGTTACGAGTCTAGTTAATTTGCAATTAGAAACTTTAAGAGCAGAAAGTGAAAGACTGGTAGGAGGTTTATTCGAAGAAGGTGGTACAAGTATTGGTAAAAACAATACTGGTAATAATATGTCTACCATTGCCATGGTTTCACCAGAGACTGGTTTTATTAATATGTTACGATATGGAATGCTAGCACTATCTCTTCTACCCGAATACAGCTGTGCTCGTAAGTGATTAATTATATTTTAATTCATTTGCGAAGTTATATTGAAAATTAAATTAAAAAGTTCTAGATGTATTAAATCTTTTCAATTTATTATACATTGATTTAATTTCAGTTAATCATTAAAATAACAAATGCAATGATTTTTTGTATTATGTATAACGTTTGTACTCTCGTTACCAGATTTAGTCATAGTATCGGATGGAATTGTTGGAGTAAATGACCTTCATGCCTTAGATTCTGTAATTCAACAATTAAGAGCAACTACAACTGCTTGTAGCTTTTTACACGTTGGAAGCTCGTATCATCCTCATAGTGCCAATGGATTAGTGCCATATCCAGATTTATTACGCTTCCTTGCTACTACCACTTTAGGAAGCTATACAACAATCTTTCCTCTATCCGTAATAAATTCATTTGCAGTAGTAATAATTGCTTATAATTGATTCTCTAGTATAACGTTTTAATTAATAAACAAGTACTTTTTTAGGTTGTCACTGAAAAAATGGATATGAACACGTATCAGAAAAATTTATTGTGTTGGCAATTATATCGAAAC
The DNA here is from genome assembly GCA_030522565.1 of Ceratosolen corneri. NCBI lineage: Eukaryota > Metazoa > Arthropoda > Insecta > Hymenoptera > Agaonidae > Ceratosolen > Ceratosolen corneri. The sequence continues at coordinate 23,498 of JAPYYT010001026.1, forward strand.
GATCAATGTGAAATAGAGAGTCGAGATTCAAATTCATGGTGTACAAAAAATAACTTATTCTATGGCCACGAACCTCCTCAACTTCTTAGAAAAAAACAAATAGACGATCAAGTCACTTGCACCCTTAATAGTCTTTTGTGTTGCAGATTGCGCGAAGGTTATTTAATAAAAAAGGCAATTATAAGAGACGGTTGTTTAGAGATATGTTTTGTGCTTCCATGGAAGACTCATGTTTATGTAGAATATCTTGTAATATGTCCACGATTCTTGAAATCTCTTTCCATTTGTAATACAATGCAGTACACCATTACAATAGAAGCACCATATGAGTTTTTGCACGACATAACGTGTCTTTCGAAAAAACCACTAAAGTCACAATACAGACAAAATATGGTTTCACAATTTTGGACTGTCTTAACATCATTAACCGACTGTGATAACATGCTGGCACATTTTAGTTGGTTCCCAGGTATGGGTTGGACTTGGTACAATGTTCCTGATACCATTAGGAGTGGTATGCCAGTCTTTTATTTGCCCACATCTTCATCGACTTCTATTCAACTTAGGTACGCTTCAAATTATTTAGTGAATAATTAACAAGCAATTGATATTTTTAACAAAACATTAGTAATACAAACAATGCAAACACAATTTCTGATCGAAAACGTGTTAAAGCTTTAATGATCTTTTACAATAGCCTACAATTTTTAACGTCAATTTGCCTTAACCTAATTTATTCTTATTAAGGGTTAAATTTATACTTTTTCAATATAAAAAATACATTGAAAATAATTTTACTCAACGTATACTGACTACGAATTATACAAAATTCTTCAAAATTAAAAATTTAAATAATTCGCAAATTGCATGAAACATGAAAAATTACATTTACATAAAACTTATTAAAGAATAAAAATATACGCGTTTCAAAAAATTATTATTAGAAATAGAAAATAAAAATCATGCTATGTCGAAAATAAAAATTGAAGTTCCGTTCAATTTTGTGTTTTCAGTTATAAGCAATTCTTTTTTAACTATACTGTTTGAAATTCAAATCTGATTCTCAATTTAAATCTTAGGTCATTTAAAACGACTTTTTAAATGAAAATTGTCATACACATAATAAAATAATATATTTAAAGCAAAAATTAAAATCATACCTCATTACCTTAACATAAAAATTCGAAAATGTCTATTAATTTTATATCAAAAAGGATAAAAAATTATAAAAATCGAATTATTCATTTTCATTGAATAAATTTTTAATGCTCAAATTATTTAACGTTAATAACTGTATAATGATTTTTAATATATTTTTAAAGTATTAAAAATAATCGTTCAATTGCTTATCAAAATCTTAGTTTGAAATTGCAAAATTATGGAGTTATATTAGTTCACTTCATTTATGTATATAAATATAAATTTTCGATTAATTTTATAAATAATAATGTAAATAATAATTTTCTTCGACATTTACTAAAAGATATGCTAACATTGTTTTATTATTATTTTATTACTGATATTATTCTAAAATGAGATTTTGGACATTGTATAGAAACTCAAAATAATACATGACAATTATTAGAAATTATGTATATAGCTAGGAAAGTCATTAAAATATTGTTTTATTATAATTATAATCAATAGGGGCCGATTTTTAAATTTCAATTTCTAGTAATAGAAAATCTTTTTTCCAATACTAAAACAATTTTACAATTTTTCTAAACAATCATATTTTACGATACTTTATTTGTAATATTATAGTTTGTATTATTTCTATATAAATTGCATTTGCTTTACCATAGACTTCATAAGTGTAACTTGCAAATATATTTTTAATTGAATGATATAACTTTATATTCAAATAATCAGTCAAGTACTTTTGTGACTACTTATAATTCATTCACTTATAAAGTGTGAAAAATGTTTAATGCGAATTTCAAAAACAGGGTATCAAATTAAAATGGACATAAATATTATTTACCTCATACGAGTTTCAATTTAAATTTAAAATTAAATTTTCTTTTTTTTTGAAACGTGTTGTTTGAAACATTATTTTATACAATTGAAATTATTTATTAAATATTTCTTATAATTATACCACTTTTAATAAGCGAATTAATATACACACAAATAAATAAAATAAATATTAACATAGGTTTAACGAAATTTAAATTCTGAACAGTGAGAAAATTTAGAACATAACATAAAAAAAAAATCAAATTAAAGATGCAACTTTATACTTAATACTTGTAAAGAGAAATTAAAAAAAGAGAAAAAAAAGGAAGAAGAAATTAGAAATTGAGAGAATAAAACATGTTTGAATTTTGTCTCAGATATAAATAAAATTTATAGTTCACGCGTTAATTGTATTTTAAAACTAACGATTTTCCTATTTAAAATTTTCGCGATCATGTATTATTTCTACAAGTGTATGTATGATTTTCAACAGCATTTATATTTTATTGTTAATATTACTTTTGGAAAATATGAAAATTCCTCAACTATTGATAGATTGAAAAGCTACTACTTAAAGAGCGTAGAAATTTAGTGATTTAATAATTGAATGTAGACTGAAAAATTGTATAATTGCGAAAAGCAATAGTGATAACACATCACGAACAGTTGCCGAAAAGAATTGAGCGCATTTTTATTAAAAATGCTTAAAATTCTTCTCACATTTTCAATGCTTTTCATAATATTGCTCTTTTCATTAAAATTGTTGACCTTTCCTTGGGCCTTCTAACCGATCAACTAATTAACTAAATATAATTAAACAAAAATGCCCTTAATACACGGCCAATTGTTTAATGCTAGTGGGCGAAAAGCGTCTCACGCTCTTATTATCGCACAACAGCAGGTCTTATCAATAAATTGCCTACATAAGGCCTGCCACCCAAAACCCCAGAACATAAAGCAGAGAAAGAAGAAGAAAATACTTTTCAGCGATGCGGCGTGCCCCCAATTCGGCCAAATCTGGCAGCCGGTCGTCTCCCTGGAGCCGCACCAGTGGCCCCGCTGGCTGCACTCCCAGCGGCTCACCCTCGTCCTCCTCCACGACCGGCCACTCTCCAAGCACCTGCACCAGGCAAATCAGAGCGGCCGCTTCCAGAGTGTGCAATACCGCCAGGCCGCAGCCGTCCTCTACGCCATGCTCAAGACTTGGGCAACATTCATCCTCGTGGAGAATCACACTTACGTCCAGTTCATTCACAAGGAGCCGGACAAGCCGCCCATCTCCTTCTCCCTCATAAACATCAGCTGCAAGGCCCTCTGCGTCGTCCTTAACATAGCGTTCGCCGGGGGCACCGAGGGCATCGTCCGGCACAACGTCATGGCCGACCTCCTCGAGCGCCTCGCCCAACTCACCCTGCCGAGTCGGCGGACCGAGCACAGAGAGGTGCCCTGCTGCATTATACTCCACAAGCCCCTCGAGAAGATTCTCATTAGGTACGAGCGGATGCCCATCGACCTCAGCACCGTCATTTTTCCAGATGGCTCGCAGATCATTGCCAGGAACGCCTCGATCGCCGGGGGCAGCCTCACTACCACCCTCAGCAGGTATCTCTATCACACGAGATGGCTGTGGCTCCTGAAGAAGCCCTGCCTCCAGACGGTGCCAGCCATCAATTTACCGAGGCTCAACATCGCCGCCATTGCCCGAATACTTTCGACTATTACCAAGTACGTTCCCTCCATTCCCATATACGCGCCACTCTCAAGGCCCATTTACTAGGCCCACCCCTACTTACTGGTGGTGGCTGGATTATGCGAGAGTACTGGCTCCACTCGCTTTTACTTTCGTATACTCGGGGCAGCATTACGAGTCGACGTTATTTTGAGCTTCCCTCTCTTACATGAAATTCCATGATAATTTGCATTTTTGCACAATTGGTGTATTAAAAACGAAAATATACATATATATATATATATATATATATATATATGAGATGATGCAGCGGTTGAGACGAAAAATTGAAATCACTGTATTGGTCGACGAATAATTGTACTCGTAAAATTTTCCAATGATTGTGTGTGCGCGCGCGCGCGCGCGTCTCTGTACAGTTGATGTATTTTTAATTGTAGGATTCGCCTTGCCGAGGGTTTTAATTTTGCATATTCAGCTGCTGGTATAATAAATACTGTGATGGAAGTACAAATGAAAGGGTCAGGGAATAACGATGCGGCCTATCCCTGCATAGTTCAATATATTTTATTCCCTCCCCACGTTGTAATTGGCCCTGGAAGCGTCGACAAAGACAGTATGTCAGAAGATGAAACGGACGAAGGTTACTATTACAGCTAAATAATAAACTAAATTTCGTAATAGTTAATGTGGCATAGTAGTTGTTTTAATGCTTCATTGCTATTAAGTGTGGACGAGTATTTTCGCGTTATTTTAAGAGATTTGTCGTTTTTTTTTTTGTGTGGATAAAAGGCACGGTGGATGGTGAGAATGGGGTCGAGGATAACGAAACGACCGGAGACTTTCAAATAGTTATGGAAGTTTGGATCGAGCCGCAGTGTGGCCAAGCTCAGATGAGCACGCGAAAAAAAGCCGCTTACATGCATTCCTGCGAATATCATCAGCTTCCTGAAGTCGTAAGTAGAAAAATAAAATTAACGTTAAAATTATCGAAGAGAAAATTATAAATTTACAAGTCAACTTTAATAAGATTGATGTACATTGAGGTTGAAGCGAAACGTCATGTTATATTATCGAAAGCCCCGCTAAATCAATATGAACAATTGAAACAATTGGTGCTCAATTAATTAACGCGCTTTATTGGGAGATTTTTATAGAAAGTGGCGAAAGATTTGAGCATTTTTAATAATTATAGGCAATAATAGTCATTAACAATTGAAAATGGGGCATTTATTTTCAAAAAATTAGCAATCGATTGCTCAATATTTGATGGGCATTTGCATATTCGCGATGATAATGTTTAATTTCAAAAGGTCCAAGCAAACAAATTCTTGAACGATAATGATGATACTCGACGACGGAATTCAAATTATTGGCTCACTTTTGGAAATAATAATTGAATTTTACACTGCTTTGCGCTTAAGTGACTAGTCACTCAAATCAAGGGTCGTCTCGCTTTATAAAATAAATCATAGCCAGATAAGATATCCAAATATTTCCAATATCTCAACACGTATACTTGTGATTACTGGCGACACTCGAAGAATGCACCAGTCGATTTCATCGAGGCAAATCAGTTTCCGCTAGCAGTAAAATAACCGCACGCACGAGCTCGCTCATATAAATAATTGTCTGCCATTGCAAGATGTACATTTCTCTCTCTCTCTCTCTCTCTCTCTCTCTCTCCCCCATGAATTTCGTGCTAAGCCAGGCGAATGTCTATTTCCTAAAAAAAGAAGAAGAAGAAAAAAGAAACGAGGCAAAGCAAAGCTTTGTCGAGAAAGGAATTGTCTCTTCCACAGCTCCCCCCGGCTAAGAGTCAAAAGCCTCGCTCCACCTCTATCTGCCTCTTCGACGTACCTTATCTCGCTGGCAACAACGTTGATAATGGTCGTAATCAGCAAAATAAAAATTTATCCTGACCAGCGGTTTTCTGAAGTGCTTTATTTTGTCAGGTAGACGAAAGAGCGAGCGCACGCGCGCTATCTCCCTCGACAAACAGTCGTCAAAGATATTAAAGATTTCACTGTGCGAGCTGTGGCACGAAAATCTTTAAAAAGAAAAAAATGAATTTTTTCAAGCACTCGTACACGACCTTTTACGTGCTTCCTAACACTTTGCCCTCGTAATAATGCAATGTATTATTCTATTCGATCTCTCCACCAGCTCACAACTTGTATTTTACGTTTAAATGCATCGAGCGGGCTTTCGACAATTTTCCCATCTCCAATTGATTTTATCACACAATAAACTTCATCCCTAATATTATGCCTTTTCTCGGCGTTTTCTTAGCCCGACAATTGCCACGATATTGCTGCTTTTATTAATGCAAAATTGATGATATTACTATGTGAGGCAAGTGCGAGTGGCTAATCATTACACGCGAAATTCACACGAACAAATATCAAAATAATAAAATTCAACTCCCGCGCGGCTCCCTAGGTATACGCGAAAAAATCGTGAAAAAAAAAAGGAGAGAAATTATCAATCTTAAGTAAACATATTGTTCTTACAATAGAATTCGTCATATGTTATCATATCCCGTTTGAAATTGAAGTTCTAATTTTGAAACACCGTTAATGTAATAATACTCTGCTTAAATACCGTAAGTCGCGAGAATATTAGACGTGAATTTTTCTTTAATATAAAGCTGAGAAAAACTATATCCAAATAATTTGACAAAAAGTTAATACGTTCCGTTCTTCTTAAGAATACTACGTACAGTATTAAAATTTAATTGAAATAGTATACGTGTACATTATTTAGAGCTAAAACAGTAACTTTAATGATAAAATTGTGAACATATATTTAATCAATAGCAATAGGCCAAACATTTCTATACAAATAGCACATAATTATTGTTATTTTATATTTAACAATTAATTAATACTAACATTCGAAACATTTCCATATAAATAGCAGATATATAAATTATTTTTATACCCTCAATTATATTATATATACAATTGATAATCTCGATTTTCATTCAATTGCATAAAATATTTGTATATTTGAAATTTAAATGTTTATTCCTCGTTGAGAGCCATCCTTTACCATAACATGGAAATAATGATGGTGCATTTTTATTTAAAATTTATATAAAATAATCTTTTTATAAACTTATAACTTGACCAATTTTTAAGATAAGATAAATATTTCAATACAAATTAAGAATTGTCTAGCCCTCGGTAAGTTTAGAAAAGCCAGAGAGCAATGAAATTATAAGATGAAATTTAATTTATTATATTCTCCCTTAAAATTATAATATACAATAAAGTAATGTTTTGAAAATTCATTAAAACTAACGTAATGATTTTTTATTTCTCGTGCGTACGTATATAACGTTATTATTCGCATTGTTTCGATGGAAAAAATAAAGCTGCAGTTCCTAAATGAAATTGGTAGAATTATAAAAATATTAATTCAGACTGAAATTATTAAACTAAATAAAGCCATTAAAACGCATTTCAATTTGACGTGTAAATGAATTGTGAATTTATTAAGATACATGGAATAACAATTAAATATTAAATTATTGTATTTAAATATAAGTTTAAATTGTTATCTCAAATAAGGTAAATAAATTAGAGTCGTCTATTTTAAACTTTAAATGGATAATTAAAATTATATTTCAATAGTTTAACCAATCAGCTGTATAAAAAGTATTAAAAAGAAAAATTTTAAATATCTCTGGCGTAAATATAACGAAAAATTACTGTGAATTCATAACAACGAATGCGAAAATATAATAATAATTTGTCAATTAGTATTGCAAAATAAAAACAAAGTCATAAATCATTTGAAACTTTGGATGTATAATTTAATGAAATGTCAATAATTGAAACTACTGTACAAAATTTATATCTAATAAGTAAAAGTAAATGTTTCTCCAAAAAGTGTTGTAAAAGACATCTAAAAATGTAATAAACTTTATCTTAATGTTTTCATATATTTTGCTAAGATGTAAATGGTATGGTAAAAATAAAAAATATGTTTACCTTTATTTAAAGAATATAATTTGAAAAATTAGTTTTTTTTTTTTCTAACAATTCTTTATATTGAAAACCTATATTTTTAAATTTCACGAAATCAGGTTTTATTTGGTAGTTTTTATTTCTACTATTTTTCATATTTGAAAACTGAAGTATATTCAATTTTTAACAGATTTTTATCGTGCAGTTATATGTAAATTAATGAGAATTTGGTTGTATAATAAGTTTTCTATTTAATGGACAGTTACCGTGAACCATGATGGACTGATGATTTAAAAAAGCAAACGTTTACAAATTAAAAATTATTTTTCATCTTTAAACATTCATGCAATGGTAAATTAGGTTAATATTTTCTTTATAAGTTTCGAATATTGAATTTGTTTTTATTTTACCAAAGATATGCGAAACATCATGAATGTCGAATAATAAAGTCATTGTTAAATTATTATTAGAGCATTATCAAAATTTTTAATTCCAAATATTCAATTCACTATATTAAATGTTCAATACATTGTTGAGTATGTTATTAAGTATTTTATATTTGCATATTATCAATAATAAGTATCGTGTACAAATGATTATTATAATTTCATGAGCAGTGATTTATTACGGACCAAAAATCACTTTTTCAAAATATTAGAACATTATAAATTATAGAATATTAGAGATTTATATCTCTTCAAACTGATTGTTTATAATTAAATTGACTTATACAAATCTAATGTGTACAGATTTTCTTTAACAAAATTTATTAATTGGTTATAAAAATAATTTCATATTTCTCGTTTTTTCTTCCTTTTTTTTCAAAAAATACGTTTTCATAATTCAAGAGCTATAAAAATATTGTAATATTGCCATTTGGAAGATTTCATTTTATGACTTCCTTTACGAACGACAGTTTAAATAATTTAAATTCCAGTTTAATCCATCCTGCAAATATGTATATTCCCCTGGAAGTCGTAAGTACGAAGAGAATATAAAAGGAATGCATTTGAGAGCACAGTATTGAAATGGAAATTAAAAATGCTTGTTTTATATAATATTGTACTTGTAAAGAAATTGTGCTCTTCGTTAAGGCAAAGTCCAAGCCTTCATTACACAGAATAAAATTGAGAGCCAAATTTTTTCACGATAATTGCAGCATTTGCCTAAATCTCCCGCTAGGATCAATAGTATGCATTATAAAAATGGCATTGACTTCAATTTCCCAACTAAACGTGAAAAACAATAATAACACTATTTCACCTATATATATATTAGGCTCATTGAAGTTACGAATCTAACGTTACTTCCAAGAATAGCTTGAGCAACCTTCACTCTCCCCGCCAAGCCAGAAGCGATTATTATATTCATCAGCGCTAGATAAAAATATTCCGGTACCATAGCTTTTCTTTCGCGAATTCGGGCAAAAATATTGCCTACCTTAAGCTACGATGACTCGTCCGTGACAAGCGTGTCGTTATCATAATCGGGGCGGGGCGCGCGAACGCCGGCAACAGAGAGTGCCGATATCGATGTGTTGTAGAAGGACCGAACCGGGCTTTTCCTATCAGTCAGACTTCGGCAGGTATATATAGGTCTCATGATCTGACGTGGGCCTACTACTGACCCATCACCCGCTACCTCAACTGCTCCTCTTCTTATCTGCTACTATTTCTACAGTTATTTATACTTTTTAACAATAAGCATTTTTTTTTTTTTCTTTCTCCTTTTTTTTTTTTCCTTTTTTTTTTTCTTTTTTTTCTTTTTTTCTTTCTTTTTTT
>JAPYYT010001027.1:0-55139 GCA_030522565.1 Ceratosolen corneri
CTCTACCACTACCTCTACCTCTACCTCTACTACTACTTACCTACCTACCTACCTCTCTCCCTCTAACTCTAACTCTCTCTACCTCTCCCTCTCCACGCCCCGCTCCATCGTCGTCGTCGGGGTCGTCGTCGTCGTCGTCGTCGTCGCCGTTGGCGCAGTCATCTCGCTCCCGTTCCTTTTGCCAATCGCCAAGTTATGCACGCACTTTCTTTCTCCCGAGTTGCCATTTTACTCCCCGGACACGTGTACCGCGCGACACCCTCGACAACGTTTGGAGCGCACGAGGCTCCTCAATCCGATCGTTTTGTCGTCGGATAATACCGGGCAGAGAGCAGTTGGGTGAAAAAAAGGGAAGTGCGCGAGAGAGTACGTGACTGAATTTGACACTCGACGAGCATTTGGCGAGGCAAACGAAAGTCGTCGTCGCCAAAAGGGCCCGGTTAGTGGGGCGGCTCGGGTCGGGATGGGATGGGATGGGATGGGGGAGGGGATGGGAGGTGGGTAACGTTGGGAGCGTCGGAAGGGTGGAGAATGAAAAGCGGTGGGCATTGTGGTGACGGCGTGATATGAGGATTTGAATCTCGGCGTGTCTCTGCATCGGCGCACGTTCGCAGTTTCGAGCGCGCGAGATATGTGTTGCGAAGCATAAATTGGACGGCTGGTACGGGAAGGCTCGCTCGCCTATGTTTTATTCACTGGGAGTACACGTTTTCCTCTGCCTCTTATATTCTCTTTGAAGATTCGTTGGGTGCCGCTATTGATTTTTACCGGATTTATTTAAATCCGTTTGGCTGTGTTTTGATGCTTTGGAGTTTGTGTGCTCGAGCGCAATCATTTATTAATTATATTTGTTGAGCTGGTTATTGCGCTTTTGACTATTGCCATATTGGCCATTGGGGTAATTTATTCGATAACTTATGGAATTTTCATTGTCGTCGGGCCAACTTGGTGCTTGGCGAAGAAAGTTCTCACGGGACACTCGCTCCTCCGGCTCAGCCGTACAACTCAATATTTCATTGACGAAGCAAGCTTTCGTGAATATCGTTCGAACGATACATTTTAGCCTTGGTGTTGGTAAAATAAATATGGCACTCGACGCGTTTGCTTCGTGTAAGTTTGATGAAGTAACGTAGGAAAAGATTTCTCTCCACGTCGAACAAACAATATTCGTAAGTCACGATGACCGTAAAGTGGTAAAAGACTTTACATCTCCATCAATTTACAAACCACTGATATGCGCGCATTTTATTGCTTTGTTTAATATAATATACAATCATTTTGATGTTTATTTGGACTCAATGTGCAAATCATAATGTACAAGGCCAGTCTGCGGGCGAACTTTATTGTACTTTAAATATAATAAGCAGTTTAAAATATTAATGGTAAAAAGACTATCGTAATAGCAAATTACTTACTTGTAAGTGCGAAAATATTCATAAGCATATAAAATTATTATACTATTATTTAGGTTGTCGGCAATGTGAACAAAAATTTACGCTTAGCACATAATATCTTTCAAAATTAATCATTACTTGTCAACGTCTATAATAACAATAATAATAATAACAACAACAACAACAATAACAATAATAATAATAATAATAGCAACAACAACAATAACAATAATAACAACAACAATAATAATAGCAACAATAATAATAATAATAATAATGATGATGATGATAATAATAATAAATTAATTCAAATCAAAAATTATATTTTATGTATATGCGGGAATTAAAACAATGATTATAAACTTGAAGATTTATTGTTCATAAATTTTAAGACTACGCTGATAAGCACACATGAAAGTCTGTATGGTAATTGTAGGTTACAGACGATTGTTTATTCAATACATTTCGACTGATTATAATCAAGAGTACGAAAGATATTCAAGACAAGCTATTCTACATTTGTAATATATATATATATATATATATATATATATATCGGATTCTTTTTGTAAATTTTAACCTCAGATTTTAATGTCCAAGTTGGGAATTAAACGGTTAATAATCGATTTGAAGAAGAATTCACTTTTTCCAAGAAAAATTTTGTATCGATAGATTTCAATTTTCCTATTCTAAAATAAATAATAACTTTTGAATTCATAATTATTTCAATTTGAACTTGAACGCTTAATAATTCCATTCAAAAAAAAGAAAAAAAAGAAAAAAAACGTACTATTTGATTTGTAATATTACCATTTTTTATAATAAATATTATTAAATATTTATGATTTGTAAAAATAACGCTCACAACAGTTATTCAACAAATTTATAAGAAAACTTATAGTCTTAGATAAGATTTATCAGTAGGCAAATTGTATTATTAATGTTAGATATCGACAAAGTCCAATTTAATTGTGTTTGTGTATTTCTTTAAGCTCTCGTTAGAATTTTAAATGAAGGATTGCATATTGAAGGAGGTGCATATTATGTACAATTTTACCAAGTGTTGTTGTTCTCATTGTAATTAATAATAATGAGTCAGCGTATTATTTAATACACCCATAAAAATAAGCTAATGAATTATCTATATCTACATTTAATGCTAGCCATAATAATTAAGAACAATCGTTCGACAACTTGCTAAACGAGAAAACTTCATTTATTGCTGACGCTATATTTCTGCAGACAAGCAAATTTCGAAGTGAAATCTGGTTGAGTCGACAGTCAGTATAAAGTTCATGTTGATCCACATTCAATTGAATCCATAAATCAATTTTACATAGTATGTAATTTTTCAAAAAAAAAAAAAATGTAAATCGACTTATATTATATGATTATAAATTATTGCAATTAATAGTTAAATTTATAAATGTCTCAATATATTAAAGACCTATTATAAAAAAGACGATTATTATTCCAGAAGAAATAAATCTGTACCAATAGTTACAAGAATAAGAGAATATCAAAGAGGATTTTTATTTTACATAAAAATGTTTATGTAATTCAATTGATTCTCATTATTTTAAATTAGTAACTGATTACATTTTTTTTAAGTACACGAAAAAATGAAAATATGGAAAACTGGCAAATAATTTAGTTCATATAATGTATTATAATGCTTCGATTCATTGTTTCTATAAATATTTCAAAACATATATATATATATATACATAAAGATCATAATAATTCACTCTTTTTTATTTAGTGAAAACTATAAGTGTTTAGTACTTAACATGTAAGCAAACAAACTGGGACCATTACATTTATAATATTGACAATTATGATGATTATAATAAAATAACCGATATTTATTAATCACATATATATATATATATATATATATATATATATATAACTCACAATATTAAGAAAATACGTACAGCAATATGTTCTAACCTTAAATTTTCTAACTGTATAGAAATAAATATTTTATATTTATATAAATATAAATCCCAAATATCGTAAGAATTTGCTAAATGTACGTTGCACAAGAGAAAAAAATATTTGTAAATTTCATCACAGGATATGAACACAAAATTATACTTTAAATCAACGCACACTAATGCTATTACTAATTATGTAAAATAAACTCACTATTTATGATTTAAATTATTCTTATAAAATAATTATATATTACAGTTTCACTTTATAATTAGAAGCCATTAAATTTGCAATTGTGTATATTAAATATGTAAAGAGGTATTTTTTCAATATTACATTTGAAAATTAAGTCGTTTATCAAAATTTCATTCACATTCGTACATTTGAAATTGAATTCCAATTTAAATTTAAAGAATGAAATCCATTGCTTATAATCTATATCCTCATATGTTTCGAAGAACTAAAAAAATGGCGATAATTTTTTAAATGGGCTCTTTGACGAATTGAATGACTTATTAATGTAAAAATATAGCCGTTACACGTGATTCTTGGCAATGATCTCTTGTAATTACCATTGATAAAAAATCAGTTTTTATCATTATTAGTGAAGATGCTCAATATTTATATTCATGAAATGAAATAATTAAGGAGTGTTTATCGTGCTTATTAAATCCTTCATTAAAGCTAATACTTTTATCAGGCATTACACTTATCAGAATATATAGTTTCGAAGCAAATTACAGATTTTTATCGCTCCCAAGAGTTTACGGAATAAACAAATCTTCTTCAATAACTAATTCATTGTATATAATAGAATGTATTTGAAAATTATTTATTGAAGTATTAACTAATTAATTCAAATAATTTTTTAATTTTAGTTTTTAATACGTGTCATGTGAAAAATGGTTTATTGATTTTTCAATTCAGTTATTGGAAAACTAAAATTGACAACAATAATAAACTATTAATATTCATTACAATATTAATAAGATTGGAGTATGATCAATATTGCTGAAATTGTAATTCAGAAATCATTTTTCAGAGAGTTTTCTTTTACATATTATGCAAGAATTTTTAGTTTAACCTCCAATTCAATTTTTATTCTGAGAACTCACTTTAACCTACAATTCTGTAAAAAAAAAAAAAAAAATGTAAAATTCCAAATGCTTCGAAATTTTCTTCATTGGTTTCTCTTATTTCTTATTGAAATGTTGTAACTGTTTAACCGTGTAATTATATCTATATTTTATTGGTATGGAGTATAGTTTAGTATTAGCCTGCATAGCAAAGTATATAGAAAGAAAAGTATATATTGTAATTTGCCGTCATAGATTTCTTAATTATTTATTTGAATTTAATAAAAAATTCATATTTTATGTGTGTGTTTGTTTTTGAAATTTTATAATTCGAATCAGTTTAATAAAAAAAATTACATAAACGCTTATAATAATTATGAGAGTATAATTAACATAATTTATATACTGCACTATCTTTAATTTTATTTTTATCTATGTTTATACTTATAATATGAAATTATAAAATACTTTTATAATGATTGAGAAGAACTTGAATATTGCTTAGACTGATGGATCTTAGTGATCAAAAAATTATTTGAGAACATTTTTTTTATAAACTAAAAATATGCAATAACACTGTATTTGGTATATTAAAAGATACGTATCTCTAATGATAATGTCATAATAATTAATGAAATAAATGCATTAAATATTTCTTATTATTTTATTGTATATTTTATTCTATATTATTATATATTTTAATGGCGTTCAATATATTACAAATGCAACATTTAAATTATTACTATTTTAATATAAAATTATTAGTTACGGTTACATTCGTATTAAAGATATTGACCATAAATATTTTACAATCATAGAATTGTGGTTTAAAAAAAAAAAAAAAATCCATAAATGGCATGAAAATAATTTTTATGAAAAACAATTTCATTTCATCAAGAGATTCATTTTTCAAAAAGTCCTGTTTGATGAAACTAATAATATATTTTATTGGCTATATCGTTAAACATTTATATCTTATTAAAACAGTATTGGTATAATCTGTACTTATAAAAATTCTTGTCTATCGTGTTAAATATTTATAAATATTTATGCCAATAGGCATCAATCGAAACATCAATAAATTAGCCTCTTTTGTGAAAAATGTTGAATATTTTTACATAGTTTAAGAAATTGTTTTGCTTCAAATAATTATGTATAACTTATCTTGTTCATTAAATAATGTTATCAATGACTAATCTAAAAAAATTTCACTCCAATACAGTAAACATTTAGAGATTATAAATACTTTCAATTTATGACTTTCATTTCATTAAATGTCACACGTGTACAATATTTTTTATATAGTTTATAAATAATTTTTAGAAGATAAAGAGATTGTTTATTTAAAAATATTTTTGAAAAATATTTCAAATGTTTTGTAAAGCATAATTTTAATGCATTCTGTATTGAAAAACTAATTCAACAAATATGACGGTTACTTTGAAATATTATAAATAATGCTATTTAAATCAACTTTATGCAAATTTTGCAATACAAATATTTTATCAAATACTTCTAAGATTCTTGTGCTTTATTATATTAGATTTTATATCTAATATGATAATGGATTTATTATTTTAAACTTTCATAGAATTGTGGCTTAAAAAAAAAAAATAATGTATAAATGGCATGAAAATAATTTTTCTATTTAATAATTAATCAATTATTACATTGTAAGATATTAAGTAATGAAATAAAGATGATTTATTGGAATTAATGAGATTCAATTTCTTCAATTAAATTAATGAAATTAAATTACTTTATGAGAAGAGCTATGTGTTATAAATATTTCATAAAGAGATAAAAATAAAATAAAATCCGGTTCGTATACGTTGAGGTAGGTTGACGTGAATTAAAAATTCTCAAACATGTAAATTATTCGTTCAAAAAGCATAATAATTCGATTAATTTATCAAAATAAAATCAAAGATGTCCATTTTTGGGTGAAACTGAAATTTTGTCTCCTCAGTTTTCTTCAATGTTTAGGAATAAATTCAGTGTTTTTTTTCGAATTCGTGTAACGTACTTCTTTCTCTTTGATAGTTTTATTTGTATAATTTAAACAAATTACGTGAAAAACAATAAAATAATATATAAATTTTTTTTACAAATTTTTCTACGACGTAAACTTCAATTTTCAATATTACAAACTTTACATACACGTATACAATATAACTTCTTTTAACAGTTTTAACAGTATTACAGTTTTTTTTTTTATATAATTGAAAATATGAACGACACTTTAATTATTGTAAATTAAATACTAATATGTGCGTTGTGTTTTTAATTCTGTTCATTCGCTCGCTTTGTTAAACTCACCTTTCGCCGAACTGGATGGAAAAAGTCAAGAGTCATACGAATTTTTATGGGCAAAATAATATTTCCTTAAGAGTAACAATAAATTTATAACAAAATTCCAAGCTAATTAATTGATCCATTCCAATGAATAGGAGAGGGGGTTAATCCAATAGCCTAATCACTTTGTATTTTAACAATAAGACGAGTGGATTGTGATGCATTCACGTATCGCAGAAATGAATATCATTGTCTGTTGGCTATTAGCTATTAATAAATGAGGCAAAAATTACAATAAATTGCGCATAGAAGACGCTAGAAGACGCTTGAAGACGCTAGAAGACGCTAGAAGAAGGTGGGGCGTTGAGAAGAGGGTTGACAAGAGCGGAGAGTAGAACAAATTCAGGAATAAAGTATCGCTCAGTTGTCGGATAGGCCTATAATAATATTCCCACTGCGTAATAAATGCTTTTGCCGATGCTTTGTGCACTTTGGCTAATCATCGGCCGCAAAAATTGCCGTAGAGGCCTATGATAAGGAGCCTCGTGTTACCTGCCTCCCCCCCCTCCACCCTCGAGGGCCGACTCCCACCGATAAGCAGCTTGGCTCGGGAGGACACAGTGCGCATATGTATTGGGTTGCCGTGCCACTAAACCAGAATAGGAATAGGCGCAAATAGGTAAGGAGGTTCGGAGATTTGAGCGCTCGATGCCCGACGTCTATCCGTGTATCTCGTAGGCCTTATCTCGGCCGGCCTCGGCGGTCAGGGTCGGGGCTCTTGTGCGCGCGCGTCCACTGCCGCATTGGCACGACTGCCTCGGGATGGCGAATGCGAGAGAGTTGGAGAGCTCGCCCCGAGACAATGGGTGCGAGAGAATTGCGGGGAGTTTTTGTTCAGGCGCAGCGCCGCCGCTCCTGGTAGGCTTCGGACCACCGAGTCCCCACGCTCGATTCCCCGAGGTGGCGACGCGCGTCGATGAAGAGACGACGGCCATCAGCCTCCGAGGTGCTCGAGTGGATGCTCGAGTGGAGGTAGTGATGCATGTGAGTGTAGGAGGAGGAGGAGGAGGGCCTGCGTCGAGTTCGGGAGCGGGACTTAGTTTGCCCCTCCCGATTTTTGTAGTTTTGACTTGGGTCGGGAGCGGATATACACCGAGCTGGATTATTGGCCGAGGAGATTATTTTGTTGCTAATGACTGGAGATTCGAAAGATTTATTGCTCTTGGGGTGGTTGGTTACGTGTGTAGTTGAAAGCCCAGTCTTCCGATAATTCGACGTAGTCCGAGCGATCGTGCGGTGTCGTGTTCTAGTTAACTGAGAAAATTGACATTGAAGTCCGTAAGCAATAAAAGATTTCGCAAGCAATTTCTTATCCTATCAGTGGCTTATATTTATGTTGTAGATTAGTTTTTATTAAGATAGAGACAGTGGTTGGCAGTATTATTAATTGTTTGAAAAATTAGTAATCATCGTGCTGATTAATAGGCGGGGAATCATGCGGAATATAAAATACGCGAATAATATTGAATTAATTTTTTGATATTTATTATAGCAGGCCATTTCAAGGTCAAATGATTACAATTGATTTTTACTTTACCTCTTATTTACGTTTATTGATTTATGCTGCATTGGATTATTATTAAAGCGTGCCTTAGAAGCGATAATATTTATTTTTAATCACGAAACAGTAAAGTATGTGGAAGCTAGTGATAGTTGTAAATGTTGTTGTTTATCAATGTATTTTGGTTGTGAGGATTATTATTATTGAAATGGCGCGATAGTGGCAAATTTAATTCGCGTAACTATTATCTCAGACAATCTGCCCACATTCACATTAAATGCATACGTATTATATATATTATTTATCCGATCACTCTTTTATCAATTATTCTTTTACGAGTAGTAGAATAATAATTATTTTTCGTGTTTAACACGTGCGAATAAAATATTTTTCTGCTCACTTGACAATATGGTGTTTGGCTGCCTTATCTATATTAGAAGTTGATATGATAAAAGATGTGAGTCCAAGTTCTGTCCCACTTAACCAACTGTTTTCCAATACCTACTGTAATTAACTTTTAAAATTGTTTTTGCTTAGAATTGCGCTACGTAAAAAATATATTGTCGGTCGAGATAGAAGTCGTAAATTAAAAACTCAATTATCGTAATAGATCACACGGGAGCATTGAAGTTTATTGAAGCTAAAATCAATAGCGTTTAGAATGCGAACGCAGTTCAATAGTCAGTAAAGTCTCAATTTCTGTTACTTACAATCATCGAATTATAAATCCAATATCCAAACAAGACGTATTATTATGTTTTTGTAGCTATTGATGTTTCACATCAAATGAAAATAACGGAGTACACTACATTAATGATCGAGAATTCCTGTAATAAATTTGTCGCTAGCATACTCGCATGGCAAGGTATTTGCTTAAAAATTGTGAATTTGTGAAGAATAATAATAAATTTTTCATTTTTATCAACTAAGAAAATTATATTATCAGATAATGTGAGTTCCGTCAAATATTTGACGTTCATAAAACTCACACTACACATGTTTCATTTAAGGATAAAAATTTCCATTAATTCATTATAATTCCTACATATGTTTATTGAATATCATTTATTTTTTTATTTATTTTTTTATAACTTATATATATATATATATATATATATATGCATGTAGAATATATTTTTCGTCGGCACTGATCCGTATAAGACACGAGTTGTATAAAATATAAGTTTAAATCGATAAATTTAATGTATATATATATTGTGTATAGTAACGATATTAAAGATGATATTTGGAAATTTTTCTCCGCTTCTAACAATTAAATGTTGTACAAAAAAATTGCGCGAGGTTTGGAAGATGAAGATTGGAAAATGAAATGGTTTGCAATTTCGTTACACTATCAGTTAAGTACACGATAGCAGAATATATTGTTGAACAATCTATGGCAATTATAAAGTACAATTTTAAATGCAATTTTAAGTATCAGAATGAAAAGCTGAATAATAAATTAGAATTATTTACTACGTCAATTTATGGATTAATAGTTATGAGCTACTATTAGCATAAATGTACACTGCATATACTATGCCTATGTTAGAAGTAACGACATATTTGTATTTTATGTATTATATTATGGTTCCTATTTTCACGTATTACTAAAAATTATAATAAAAATTAGTAATTGTCCGAACGCAAATGAACGAAGTGAAAATTTAAATAATGAATTTCAATGGAATATTATTTGCTCAAAAGCAAGCTTTACCCTTACAAATTGTCAAGCTTAATCTAGTTATAAAATTTATTATAAAAACATAATAAATTTATATTTCATTTGGAATGAGGTAGCATGAAAGGTAATGTAAGCTTTGATTTAAATGAATTTAACTGCATATTATTACACGGATGATTCATATATTTTATTGCATTAAAAAAATAAAATACATGAATTTTAAAATAATATACAAAATACAGGAGAATCACTCGACTAAAAATTAGAAAGTCGTTGTTTATTTAATTGTCATCGAAATTATATTACATAGATTTCAAAGTGTAATTATTTCACATTTGTAGGCGGCCGATTCGAGACGAATATCAAATTAAAGCTTTATAATAATCGAAAATTATATATTGAAATATTGTAAGCTATTACATTTTAATGAAACGACTATGTAAAAAGGTTTAGAATAAATTTTATCATATAGAGTGAAAAACATTTCTACATTAACAATGCAATTTTGTGCTTGAAATTCAATTCACCTTCGAGAAAGTATTTAAGCACATTGAAAATAATAATAATATTATTTTGCTTATAATAAGAATTATTTTAAATTTGCGAACATTTATGAGAAGGGAAGGCCGCCTTTAAACATTTAATGCGAGCTTTCTATTCGCATGCTTTTTACTTATTTATTGCCACTTATTTTAAGTTGTATTGCTGGTAAAGCATTAACAAACAATGGAAAGCGAGTTGGATGCATGAAGTTTTGCCCATTTGTGGCTGAAAGCGAAACGCTTTGCCAGACAAATGGAGCAGAGAATAATTAGCAAAGTGACATTTTAACATTTCCATTTATTTTTCAGAATTCTCCAGAGCTATTTCGCTAAACAAACGAGTTCTAACTTCGTTAACCTGGCAGAGTCTTCAAAGGCATGCAATGAATGACACGCCGTGTTAAGTCACTGATGCCGAGACATTATTTTTCAAATCCCTCAGATATTGTCAAGTTCCTTACTTATCCTATTTGCGGTTGTGCAAATGCCTTTGCTCGTTTTGAATTGCAAATTCTACGTACATTCAGTGACTGCATTTTTCAGACTGAATTTTCGGTGGACGTCCGTTATAGTTGAAGGAGTTAATTTTTTTTGTCATTATACAAAGAGTTTGATACATTATTAAGAAATACGTAATTTCGAGTAATGTACTTTCATTCTACTGCTCGACTTTTATTTTTTAAAATATCAATCGTGCTGTTCGCCTTTAAAATAATAAAATGAGCAATTAATTGTAGTTTAGTTGTAAAACTCGAAATTTTGTTGCAATTTGTGCCATTTGGTTCACATAATTTTGCATTAATCGTCTGCTTATTAATACGAAGATAAATCAATAGCTTTATATTATTATAATAATATTTAAATGAATTAATGCATAATTTAAAATTTTATCGTGATTTATACAAAGCAAATGTCTTCAATCAATGTCTCGTACTATATAAATTAATTAGAGATTTTATTAAGAGTTTCTCTTAATATTATTTAAAATTGTTATAATAATATTCATTCAATTATAAAAATACAGGAATGACATGAAAATCTCTGAGATTATTTTTAATAAAAAATATTTTTTAATGCCTTACTTTTTAAAATGCTGGAAAATTCATTAAAGACTAAATAATGTCATTCACTTGAAATATTGGAAAAATATGGAAAAATTGTCTTCTCTAGTGAATATTCTTACGTCGGTAGAAATCATTATATCCATATGTTTACACAACAAACCGATGTTCCACATTTCCCATGCAATGCTACAGGCAATAGTTAATTAAGATACATACATATACATATTGTATATTGTATATCCTTGTTTTACGTTGCTATGAGCTGAAACGTGTTGTAAAAGTTATTGAAACGAGATGATCAAAGGAAGTCATAGAAGCCTGCGCATTGTATACAAATTTAATAGAGATTTTATTTTATCAATAAAAGTAATGAATAGTAGATATTGTTTGCTGTGTGCCTTATATAAGCATATTACTCATAAATTTTCAACACTTTTGATGAATGGCCTTGACACTTATCATCTCACAGTAAACGTTTTATGAAGACTTCCATAACACTATGAATTCGGATCGGTTGACGCTTCTACGAATCGCATTCTAATTTTGCAGTGTTTTCTTAAGTATACACGAGAACTATTGTTTTTCTTATTATATATATTTATTTAATTCAAATTGAATTCAAACAAATACCTGAGCAAAATACACTACTTGTAAGCTTGTAAATATATTGTATTTATATTTTGCTAAAATTGTTCTTTTAGTCTTGTTTATTTATATCGTAACGATTTCAGTTAAAACTTAAAAGTTATAAAATATATTAATCAGTAGTTAATAATTACAATACATTATTATATATGAAATTATTATGCACGAATGACAAAACTATATTATAAAGTATTTCTTGACAATTACAATTTACGTAGCTTTTATAGCCAATCTAAATACAGTTGAAAAAAATGAAAAATAAGACATTATTTTATTAATTATTTAATTATTATTAGCCATTGGTATTGTTTGGTGTTATATTTACAATACTGACAATATCGTACATATAATAAAATTAAATTCAAGACCACAAGTATAAAAGTTATATATTTATTTATTTATAGTATGAAAGTTTATATAAAAATTAAATTAGATTTTTTTTTGTTTTTTTTTATTAAACATTTACATTGAATTAATGAATCACCAGCGATAACGTTCATTTCAAAAGTTGAGAAAATATTTGTTTCGCCAAACGTGATTTTGTGATTAAAATAGCACTATCGATAAAATACATTCTTCGATATGAATTTATATGAAAATAATTCATTGCCATATAACCTAGACGATGCCTTCTATATATGCTTTTACTTGGTAAAGTCCACATAAATATAAATAATAGAAATAATGCCATTTTACTTGGTGTTTATGAGATTACTTACGGACGCATTTTCGAAGAGTAAAAAGAAACTTGTAAGGAAGACGTCACTGAGAGAAGACGTAACTAAACAGTCCATTCCAAGCTCAATTATAGTCTGCTATTAGTAGCACGACACGTACAAAAATAACGACGAGTAACGGGGAATAAAAATATATTAACGTTTTTTTCTTTTCTTTGCTCTTTATAAAATTGCGCTCCCTAAGCGTTTATTTAATTTATGAATGAGGCGGCACATCTATGTACTTATGTGGTTATACGGTTATCCGGACTTGAAACTTGGCAATATGTAGCAGAGCAAACACATGTCCGATATTATCGGTTAAACAAATTCGGCCGTTTACTCGTGGATGTGCAGATTCGAAAAGCTCTAATATATCATATTTTTCGGCTTCCGTTGATACGTGGATATTGTGGGTAAAACTCGTCGGGCTAAGAGTTTTTAATACTTTTATGTCGAAATGAGGAGGGAAGAAATTAAAATTGAACGGGCAGTCGAGGAATTGCATGGGTATAGGAATATCTGCAGTTTTGCCTGGCGATTAATGGTGACGGTAATTATTAGAAGTTTAGTCGATATTTAAAAGCTCGAGAAATCTCTCTTTGCTTTCAGATTCTCGACTAATGAAAGATTTTAATTCAATGGCAGATATAATTTCAGCCACTAAAAATATATTTCAAATCGCCCGGCAGAGCTTTCATAAAGTAAAGAAATCTCGTGAATAAATAGCGTACGCATAATATATATATATATAATTGCAAAATTATATATTAATATATTTATAGGCATTTGTAGCCTTTATAAATAGCCACTATTTCACGTTACATATTTTCCAAAAATATACAATATTTATTAAGTAAACAGTCACTTTGCATAATCTAAAATATGATAAATTATTTTCATATTGAATATAGTGCACTACGTCCTTGTAAAGCTTTACCAAATTAAATTGTACAGTTCATTAGACGATAATAAAATGTATTCTTTGGGCTTCTTTCACAGAGTACACGTTTTAATACTTTGAAAAGTAGGTAATTTTTTTTATTTTTAACGATTTACAGCGAAAAAAATTATGATACATAAACTATAGAAATTTAATAATTTTGAAATTTAGACTGAATATTTCTTTAGATAAAATGAAATACATATTATTGGAGTAAATAAATAAATCTTAACTATTTAACAGACAATTAGATTTTGCATTAATAATGTTATGCATTAATATGTAAAGTTAATATTTAAATAAAGTCTAAACTCTACATTATATGAAATTACAATATTATCTAGAAAATATTTATTTGTATTTGAGATGAATGCCTAGCGAAAGTCTTCTAAAATCATATTTACTATTGCATACGAAAATATTTTTCATTCTATTGAATTTAATTTATTTAAAATGCTTCGATGGCAAAATTAGATAATTAAAATTGGGAACTGCAAAATTTTTCAAAAATCATAATCAAGATAAAATAAATAAGGAATGTTAAATAAAAGTTGTTGCATTTAGTATATTTATGAATGATATAAATGATACAAATTTTTTGTCAAACATATATTTAATGTTCACATTAATAGTACAAAGTCCCTACCTAATACATACGATTGTTTATGAACGATATAATGACGTATGATATAAAATATTTACAAATATTATAATCTAATCACTATAAAATAATGTAAAAATTATTTTTTAAATTACTTTGTTAAAAAAAGTTTGTAAAAAGAGACCTGACCATTTTTTCCTTAATATTTGTAATATCCAGTACTATATTTACTAGTTATTTTCTTGGATTTTTCGCAGTACTGACTTAAAAATGTCAAAATTTTAGTGTAATATCCGTAATTAGTATGAAAATAATGGCATGAAAAATGATTGAAAAATGTATATAAAATTAATCAGAAAAGTTGGAGAAAAAGTGATATATATATATATATAATTGGACTCGTAAGAGACAAACAAAGTGAAATAAGTCGGAAAAACTTATAAGACCCCAGCTGAGCTTTAAATTTCATTCTTAACATTTATGTGGTGAGGGATAATAAATAATATTTTGTTGGTGCGGAATCGTATGAATGCGCATTAATATAAAGGGCTCGAAGACAAAAGCAAACCAAGTACTTTGCCAACAAAGTGATTGATAAATTAGGCATTTATTTATGGCCGAGAAAGAGAGCGAGAGGAACGCGTTATAGGCCAAATACAATAATTATGGCTAAGCAGATAAAAATTTGCGTTATAACGACTGTCCAAGTGAAATGACTCACTGTGTGTCCGGATGTATGATTCGACGAGTGAGAAAGCAACATCCTTTATTAAAGTTGATTGCAAAGTTTTACCTGATTATATTTTTCAATAATATATATACATATATATATATATATATATATATATATATATATATATATTAACTTTCCCGTTTTAACTTACTCTGTCTATATGAACTTTTGATGATGAATAATTATTTGAGAAATATGTTTGCATTGTATCGCTTTTCCTAGGCTTAAATAAAGTTTTTCGATGCTATTGTAATTCACCTTACGAATGCCTTTCAAATGCCAACGTTAAAATTAAATTTTTTTCGGACTTACAAATTTAAGCAAGACGATTAATATGTATTAAAACTATGTGCAAAAATGTATATAAATGTATTTTAAATTTAATATGTATTTTAAAAAATATGTCACTGGATTCTTTCTAATAATAGCTTTCTGCAACATTGTATTTACGCCATTAAAACTTTTAAATTAATATAATTTTTTTTCAGGCGAACATTACTAAACATTATTTAACCGAAAATTGAGTTTTTTCTGAACGGATGATATTCAAATGAAAAATTACCATTGCGTGAGAGGTTAATTTGAAAATTAAACTTAATGCAAGATCTATATGCTGTTCAATGCTTACACAAATATCATTCAATTATAAATATTGAATTGGACTGGCTCAAAAGTGAATCAGTATTTTTGTCTTTGTCAGTATCTTTATCAAATATTAATAGACCTCCTCTAAAATGCTGTCCCATTTATTTCAAAGCTTTATCGAAAATTATTAATATTTTTCTTCCTACTTTCTGATTAATTGAATTTATTATTAAAATAACGCCTCCATTCAATTTTAATATTTTGTTTCTTCAATCAATCATATAATAATCATTAATTTGATGCGAAGAGTATTTCATAAAGAATGCAATTATTAAGTTAAATATAAGTTTATAAATCATTCCTTTTCTAATTAAACACAAGTTGTGTATATTATTTATTAGAAAATTTATTCGATATTTGTTCAAGGAAATAAAGTCCATAAAGCAATATTTGATTTGCTTTAATAATTAGTTTATACAAAAGTTAATTAATGCTAATTTTTTCATCCGACAATTATATATATACATATATACCAACACACGTATATGACGATTTGTATATCTCCACACGATATCTAGCCATTTGCAAAGGCAAACAAACGTGAATACATGCACTTCTAATTTACAAAGGTTTTGTTACACACATACGAATACGTGTCCATGAAACACAAATGCCCGCACGCGCACAAATTTATCAACGTATTAGCGACATACGTGTTCATTAAATGCATATCGCCACTACGACCGTACAAACTTTTGCATGCTTACACATCTGTATCAACTAATATTAGGTACGAGAGCAAACACATGCACTAACACTACATATACGCATAGGTCTATAGCGTCGTAAAACGCATACATGTTCTCATGCCTTCTTGTTTAAATGTGAATAGAAATTCGTAAATATTAACCTCTAAATCATGTGCGCGAATGACAAATTCGTATGCTACAAATGTTCCTAACAAAAGACACAAGAAAAAACAAATATATATATATATATATACGTATTAGTATTTTATATGATATATGATCTACCTACATGTATAGAATGTGCGTGGAAAGATGCCGTTGAGAGCACAAGTTTAAGCCTATAAAATGTTACACACACGCGAAAACTATTTCGGCACAGAATAAGAAATTCAACTGAGCATCGATGAATACAATCAATATAAAAAAAGGTCAGACTTCAAGCATGTGTGTACATCGATATATCATATCAGTGCGTCATGTGCGTTGAGAATTATCGTCAAAACATAGCAGTTGCATTAAATAAAGTCATAATTCATTGTTGTTGTTTGTTCTAATTAGCAATTGTTATATATTTTTTCTAATACACGTTGGGTCCGTCTAAAAAATATATTATTATTAAATAAACGTATAAATTGCATAATAAATTAATACGCTTACATTCGCATTTAAGAGTGTGTGCTTATAAGTACTATTTATGACGTACGTATTCGTAATAAGTACCAGTTTCTGCGGTAATTAAACAATACAATACACATACGTATGTATGTGTTTACATAAAAAAATGTATATTTATCCACGTATACCTAAATATAATTTAATATTAAACTTGAAACATAATCCTAAAATTGAATTTCTTAGTATATATGAGAAAATAAATTGTAATTGATTGGATTTATTCATTTTAATATCTTATTCAATGATTATATAAGCCATAGACACACTGCAATAATAGTTTTGAAATAATTATTTTGTGTAGTACTCATGTGTCCAATGAAATATTTATATGGATTATTGTATTCTTCTTGATAATACAAATATAAATTATTAAATGTACATTTTAATCATATTTCACATACATTTTATCATACGTTCTACCAATTTTAACAATGAATTTTGTATTTTATATGTAATTATTTATATGTAAGGATATAGATGGAAAGTAGATCAAGGATTTATTTAGGAATAAATGAGATATTAAAAGACATGTAACTTCAAAACGGTTTGTCTGAAATGTCAAGATGTTAAGCATAAAGTTAACGATTGTCTGATTCATATCTAGAGACTACAGTTTATATTATTGGAATAAAAAAAAATTAATCGACGAAAAAATGCAGCATATTATATTAATATATTAATATTATTAATATAATAAGCCACGTGGTTTATATTCATTGGCACTTTTGAGATTTATTGAATTAGTACGATTTTTTAATACAATAATTTTACTCTATCTTTAAACAGAAATTATTATTAAATACAATATACATTATTTTTTAAATGTAAATTATTATTTAGATTTCCACTTAATTATTCAGATTATAAGGCTTTATTTGCTTAATTTAGTTCACAGTTAATAATATTCTGAATAATATTAATTAAAATTTAACCCAATAGATTGTTACAAGATTTTACTCATCGGGGTGTGGTGTATTGATTTTTTATTAATTTTATGAGTTGCTTAATACTTATAAAAATTATATTATCTTTATTGTAATATACAATTAGCAAATTTTAATAAAGCTTCTTATTTTATTATTGGAAAGGTCTATTAAAAAGTAATTTAACATATACAAACCATTATGATAAATTTTACATTATTTCAATGATTTTTTAACTACAGTTTTTTTTATTCATAAAATTTCTTATTTTTATCAATAGGTACACGTAATCATTGTAACATATTTTTATTTAAAAACGAATAGGTTTTTAAAGTAAAATACACATTAGATATAGAGTTACTTTATAAAATATTTAATCATATGACATTGATATCATAATACATATATCATTATAATAAAAAATAATACAAAAATAATGTTCAATAGGATAATAATTATAATTATAAATAATTAATATAATAATGATAATGTATGAAGAGATAATATAATAATTGTACTGGCCAACGAATTACAATATTCATGGTAAAAAAATTTATTTATTTAAGGATATCAGAAATAAATTTCAGAATGTTAAAAATAATTAACTTTTATTATAAGCAATACAAAATATTCTGCGGGAAAACAATTCATTTAAATAATTTTTTTTCTTTTAAAATATTAATTCTACTAACTTATGAACATTCTCTAATTATTTTACAATTTGTCCAGGTAAAAAAAAATATATCTTTTTCGAGATTTTATTTTATCTAATATAGGTACGAGATTTGCTTTTCACGTATGATATTCACGATTATCTTAAGCGACGCTCACACATGTCATGCTTTTATATAAAAGGTGATATATAAAAATGTGGTCGTAGCGGGTGACTAATTAAATAAACAAAAGTGTCGGTTCCTTTTTTTTCTCGATAATTTACTTGAAATATAGTTTGCTTTCTTACGACAATACAAGTATCTAAAATATTGTAGCATAAACTATATATAATCAATATACTTATCAACAACCTCGTATAATCAATAGCTTCTAATATATGTTCACACTATACTATTTGTATATCGTTTAGCTTTTATCGTATTACATCACCTGCCAATAATTCATAAATATTGAAAATGTACAAGATTATAAATTTACGCAATTATTCTTTTAATCCGTCGTAGAAAAATCTAAAAGATTAATTATACCTTTTAAAAAATGTATTAAATTTACATTGCTAATAACGATTAATTCCTCACTATTATAATAAACTAATTAATTTGATTTGCAAGATAGGAAGAAAGTAGATGATTCGTTGAATTTTGGCAATTCAATAAAAAAACATTACTTAATATAATTATAAATGGTATGGCACGTTACTAGACTAAACGAGTCATTCATATTAAATGTGTTTATGATATTTACTTGGAGTTTATAGAAATGCAAGGCACGTTCAAGTCCTTCGAAAGAACTTCCAGACCGGAAATTGATACATCCTTCAAAGATTTCTTACATCTTTACAGACGAATAAATTTAAACAATAAATAAATAGCGAATCATTTGACGAACGGAAATTTTAAAAGGTGCTATAGTATCGTTACATTATTCAGTTTCATTGATAAATAATTATCTCGTAATAAAACAATAAGCATAGAGTTGTTGTAATCTGTACAATTTTATGGTAAACTACTTTGTTATACAAATTATTAATTAAATTGTCACCAATTGTTTTTTAGAAGATAATTTCATTGGACAGTTTGATTTTAATCTAATGTATTATCTTGTAAACATTTGTTTTTACAGCTAATAAATTGCATAATAATTAACTTTTCTTGTTTTAAAAAATTATCTATTCGATGCTTAGATTGAATTCACGAAGGTGTATGATCCTAGTTTGCGAGACATCTTTTGTTACTCACAGATGTATTTAAAATTTTGCAATAATCATACGATGTTATTATAAATAAGTTTCGGCTTATTATTTATGTACGAAGAAATCTGATGAATAATGTTGTTACATTCAGACACATTAATTAATACCTGAGTAGATAAATAGCGCTCATTATTTATCTCCACCTAATTATTCGATAACATAAACGAAAAATATATTTAATCTTAGTTTAAAATGATTAATGCTTGAAAAAAAAAATCATACTTAATAAAATTCATTAGTACCTTAACTTTGTTACTACAATGTAAACTCGAGAGAATTCAGCCCTCTACTTACAATTGGTCCGCGATTCTTAAGATTTTCTTGCTAATAGCCTATTTAATATTATCACTTTATTTTGTTGATCTTTGTTGATTTTATTACGTTGTAACTATTATAGTAGCATTGCTGCATAAAACTGTTAAAACCCGGTGAAATGTAAGTGCAAATTGCATTCATTAATTTTGTTGTTAGTCTTGAATTTAAGAGAGAATTTGTTATTGGGCTTGTAAATAGTATTCAATATAAAATAATTATTAATATTTTGAATCTCGATAGACCATAACAATTCTTTCTAATGAGCAGCTGCGCGTAATGGAAAATTTTACGACATTTCACTTCTGTGTAATATTAATATTAATGCAAACGAAAAGTCGTCGTTTTACTTTATAAAATTAATGACTGGTAATTTGCATATTTCATAGTCATTATTAAAGTCGAAGTTCAATTTATTATACAATGGCAAAAACTTTCATTGGCATAAGCTGAGTTTTCGCTTGCTCCCCAATATACTATACGTAATGAAAACATCATAACAGCTTCAATATATATAATTATGAAATGGCAATCTTTATGTGACTATTTCTAAGCGTATGAAGGCAAGGGACGTTTTTCTCTCATGTCGACGTCCAATTTCACTCCCATTACTATACATACGAATATATAGCGTCTGAACGCTAATGTTTTGAGCAAATTCATATGCACAACTTTCTCTTTGAAATTCTAGTGCTTCGTGAAAAACTCGATACAATTCAGGAAAGTTTCGCTCACTTGTACTTTAGAATTTATTAATTTTTTTTTTAACGAACGGCTTGTCTCGCGAATTATGCACTAAAGTTTTGGATACAAACGTCGATCATTCCGCGTTTGTCCATCTTCGTTGGAGCTAGTTTTATCCATATACACCATCTCTGTCTTCTTTTGTAAGGAATCCGCTTTATTCGATTTCTTCTACAAAGAATCATAAACAAAGTGTATATGGTAGAATACCACGAGTCATATTACATTTGTATATACATTATTTACATTATACAATTTATATTATACAATATTTAGTCTTAAATTGGTCTTAAATTTATGTATTATATAATTGAGAAATAATAGTAAATTTCATGTTAATGACTAATACTTAAAGGTGATCTTTTGATAAATTTTATCGTCCAATTATTAAGAAAGCATAGCGTAATAATTTTTAATCGATATATCACTATTAGATCATTATTAAATTTGGAATGAAACTATTCCGAGACTAAAAGTATAAGAGGTTTTTGAAATCAAAACAAGTTCATAATATTGTTTTACATCCTTCAAAAAGAATCGAAAATATTTGGCTTAAAAAAAAAAGAATGACTGCAGCTTTATTAATTTTTCTTCATAACCATCTATTGGTTTTTCTATTATTTAGAAAGTATCCGAAGTTCTTTAACAAAAAGTAAAGAAAAAATATTTATTAATTAAAATTTCGTATGATAGTAAATATATATATATATATATATATATATACATATATATATTAAAATGATTTTATTTGTTTTAAAACTAGAAAAATACTGGGCATGTACTTGAAATTTTAAATAATTTATATGAAAATAGCAATTGATTAGATTATCTCTATATTTTCAGGTGTTAAAAAAAATTTACCTACGAAAAATTAAATATGAATTCTAATCATCAATAAATTTTATTCGAAATAACATAAAGTGATCTTTTTATACAGATATATTAATTAAAAATTGAAAATTAGAAATTAATTAAAATCAATATAGTATTAAACAAAACAAACAATACAATTGTATAGTGTATAATTAATTTTTATGATTATAAGCGAAAGAAAAATTTTGTATTTTAAATGCTCAAACAATTACTAATTCAAAAGAAATTTATTATACTCATACTTTTAAACTATTGATAAAATTTTTTATTATTATTTAATTGGTATTAAGTGAGTATATAAGCAACTATTAAATATTCCATTTAGCATATTAATTAATAATTTCGATTTTAGGGCTCTAATTCATTTTTTAACTATGGTAAGTATGAAAAATTTTATAAGACTATTTATAACTAAAAACTTATTAATTACATCGTAGAAAACTATTTTTACTTTTTAAGTGTTAATTCGTAGTTTGGTCGACTGTTACAAATGCTCGTCTAAATACAATCCTGGCATATTTATTGTAATTCATTAATTTCCGTGTAACAAATATTGTTTATATTGTCTTCTTTATTGAGAGGATAAAATTTATGCGAATAAAGAAATATTTGTATTCAGAAAAGAAGAAGAAAATTATTCATACCTGGCACAATCTCTGACGATTATTTACGTAATATATTACAACAACACTAAGCAGAATAAGAGAACCGATGAGTATCAGCACCAACCCCGTGTACATTGTAATTGTTGGTAAATTTAAAAGTAACTGCAAATTCCCAACTAATTCATTTGGAATTTCCACCTTCATATTGAACCAGAATATTGGGAAATATATCGTAGGAACATTTTTAAATAACCTAAAAAATAAAATAATTGTAAATAATGGTGATTGTATGTGGTAATGCAATACCTGAATTAAATTAACAAATATGAAACTCCACAACAATAAAGCCGTCTCGTCTCTATGAATGTATTTAAAATATGTCAAATATTAAGGAAAATAGTGTTAAAATCTGATTCTTACGTACACTATTAAAATAGCTCAGATTTGCCAATCTTTAATTAATAAAATGAAATGGTCACAAATTTATGATCTTCGAATATTCTCTGACCACTACAAAGTATTTAAATTGTAAATTGAGAATTTTCGGCACAATGAACAGAGAAATCGAATTTTTGAACTTCATTATGAACGGATGGTATCAAATAAGCAGTGACATATAATTTTCAATTATTTAATACAATTTGCAGAATTATTTGAATTTCAACGACAACGAATTCTAATTGAAAATGTATTAGCTGTAAAATGAAATTGAAAGAACAAAATTGTTTAAGTGACCATAATAAGCTATATTATAATAACTATTTGTCGAGATTTTGCTGTAAAAGGTATTGTAAAATGTAAACATCGCTTACACAATAAATCAGAGATATAATTATTATTCCGATCGCGTAATAATACACTTTTATTTGACTTTGAATCTAAATGTAATCATTCGTGCAAAAAGATACTTTTGAAATACGATCTCGAAAGACAATAAATTGTTCTACTGAGTATTTGGTTTCCTACACAATGAACGACTATTTTTATCAATTTTTAATCGTAAGTTCTTTTCGAGATCGAATATATATATGCTGAGCTTTTTTATTAATATTTGGCAAAGCAAACCAACATTCGCTTGTGGGTTTGCTACATTTGCAACTTTGGTTACAATTATTACAATTGAATGCAATTTTTTAATAATACACGAATGGCAGTGAATGCTACCATCCCATCCACAAGACGATTATTGCTATGCAATCTCTTAATCAATATAGATTGAAGTTTTCTTACGACACGGTCTTTGATGACTGTAATAAAATGTTAACTTGTAATCTAGCTGCTACGTTTATTGGAATACCGGTTGTCTAAAACAAAAAAAAAGAAAAGTCAGTGGATTACAAATGCACGGCAAAATGAAAGATAGTAGAGTTTGCGTTAACAATGCGTTAACAAGATATTTTAAAGCCGCACAATAAGCTTATTTAATGATGATTATACGCGACATTGTAATAATGGTTGGAAAAAATAATCTTTATAAATGCATCCTTCTTTTATAAATCTCCTTACTCATCATCTCCACAGCTTAACCCAATGCCAAACTTAATTCCCCCACGCACTCACACAATCATTAAAGGTAAAGCAGTTGACTACGAATCAATAGCAAAACAAAAACAGCTACATATATATATGTATATATATATATGTGTATATATATGTGTGTGTATATTTGTATGTAGAAAATAGAAATATGATTCTAATGATGAAAATGAGCAGCTGAGGGCTAAATTGGCCGCTTTCATGCCTTCATTATGGCAGAAAATGTCATTGCCTCGTACATAGGCCACAGCCTTGCATA
Organism: Ceratosolen corneri; assembly: GCA_030522565.1. Lineage (NCBI taxonomy): Eukaryota > Metazoa > Arthropoda > Insecta > Hymenoptera > Agaonidae > Ceratosolen > Ceratosolen corneri. The sequence continues at coordinate 24,381 of JAPYYT010001027.1, forward strand.
CGTGATTACATGATGAAAATGCAGGGCCGAATGTACGAGGAGCAGCAGCAGCAGCAGCAGCAGTAGCAGCAACAGCCTAATAAATCAATAGCCCAGCAACTTATCCGAGGAAGAGGGCTTAATAGGAGGTATTGGCAATAGAGAGCAGCAGAGGAAGAAAGAGGGGGCGTGCGTCGGCAAGGTAGGGAGCGACTCTTACCCAACGACTTACCGGCTCGAGAACAATGTCGAAGCTGTGATCGTCCGTGTTGGGATCGAGGCCGTTGAAGCGCTCCCTGAGCACGGGGTCGCCCTTATGGAAGTGAGGTAGACTGACGAAGCCCGGGGCTCCGTAGCGGCAGGCCGTGATGTTTATGAGGCCCATCGGCGAGCACTCGCCATTGCAGTAGCAGTGGCCCTCGTTCACCACGTCCGGATCCTCGCTTACCTCCTCGGGCTTCTGCGTCGTCGGGTCGATAACGAAGAAATCCTCCGTAGTGGTCGTCGGCTCGAAGTACTTGGCCTGCTCGTGTGGGTAGCGTCGCCTCGAGTCGTTTCCCAGCGTCGTCTTGCCCATCGAGAACTTGTAGCCCTCGATACCCTTGTGCCTCACCTTATCCACAAACTCGTACGTCACTGGCCTGCAATTCATTTCATTAATTATTTCATTAATTTGCATTCTATTATTATTATTATTATTATTATGGCGCTCAATCAAGCACTGACAGAATGAACTTTAATTATCGTTGCTATCGTCGTCCCTCTCATTTCTCACTACGACGGCATTATGATATTTATTGAAAATAATTGAATGATTATATTCCAATTGTTAATGTATCGTATCACATTCGTTTGGACTCGGTTTATTGTCCAATGTAATCACGAATGCCCTATAACAAAGTCTTTGACTTTCTTTATTGTAAAAAAGTGCCATTGGCAGCGAGTGAAGAGAGAAAGATGTTAACATTCTTATTAAATTGTCACTCGCTCTACACTTCACGAGGCTTGCTTGGTTGAAAATATTTTTGGCAATGCAAGATGCTCGAAGACATTGAATATACGAATGATCAATCTTTCTTACGACGCATAATAATGCTTCACCTCTCTTTATATACTTTATATGTATTTTATTGTTTATTATATTTTAGTTTATATAATTTATATATTATTGGCCACGTCTTTGGGATCGGTGTGTCGTGGATATCTAAATATGGAATAATTCGTTTAATTAATGTTTTACCTGCATATGTCAGTAGTGAATAGCCTAATATCTTCTTTGGTTCTATATGGAGGCCAGAATTCACCGGAACTCCCCTCTATCGCGTTACAAGGACTCTTATAATATTTGGTTGTGTCCTTATAATTCCATAACTTCAACTTCCCAATATTACTAAGATCATCAACACCAGTCGCCACATTACTGTGGCCATCAAATTCTGTCGATCCATTTCTCTGTAATTAATTGTTCCATTCTGTTTAGGCAGCGTATTTTAAATCAAGTAATTGCCTCACTTGCGCCTAATAGATTTCATTATATTCTCATATGAAAAATTAACGGCTATAAGATTTATATTCCACACTATGATTTTCATTTAATTACACCCGCGCGGTTAAGCAAATGCTTTACATTTCATTTACAATTATAAATTATACACGTACTTGTTGCCAATAGACAATGAATTTCGGTGCTTTTCACTTAACTTTACCATAATCGACATTGTTTATTAACATTCTTTATTACCGCTTTTAAATAAAGATTTTTAATTGAACGCTAACGATAAAGGAATTGCAATAGTTATTTTACTTCCATTCGTTGTCACATAGAATAACAATATGATTATTATATCAAACATCTCATACCTTATGAAAATTTATATACTTATTTATGACTATAAGTACCCAAATAATATTTATAATATTGTCTTTTAATGTTGCTCGAGTATGCTAGAATTCGGCTTGGAAAATTCCTCCATTTTGATAGATGCAAATTCTCACTCAAAATTGCACAGTTTTTAAAACACGCCCAGCAAAGATTTGCAACTAACTGTAGTACTAATTGTTCTACGTACAATTGATTTCATATTCAAAGGAAGTTTAAACAATGTCTCGGTAATGCATCCGTTTGTCGTGTGATTTTAAAATTCAGGTGTCATATTAAATTGTTACGTTATGTATAGAAATAAATTAGTGCACATTATCTGTTCTTAGCTATTTATTCTTCAATCAGTGATGTACATGTGACCTATTGCTATTCAGTGCCAATTTAAAGCGAGCGTCTACGAATTATTCCTGCCCGTTCAACGACCGACCGAAATCATTTAAGAGGCCAAGTTTCTCGTAGCTTTGTGCTACGTCAATTAAGCCCTTGTCGATAATTAATCCTGTACTTGTGCTTTATCCAAAATTTTTCATATCTATTAATTTATTAACATCTCTATCACTGCCCTACGAAATGCAAGTTAAATTGTCACCTAAGCCAATGTTTTCGACGTTGGCCATTCAATTTCACCTTTTTATAAATCAATTCGTGACCCGTCATTCTCTGCATTACTTATATGCAAATAAAGAATTCACGTGTATAATATATTCATGCACCGAGTTTATTTATTGAAAATTAAGCTGCAAATTTAATTTAATCTGAATATCTTGCCCATAATTCTACCTGTATACGTACACTTGATAAGTGATTATTTATTCCTAATACGTTTCATAAAAAGAGATTTTCTGAAAATAATGATTTTTTTTAATCCGATATAATTTAAAGTCAACGTAGCGTTAAATCGATTGTATATTATTGCGCTGTTTTACTATTCCATTAATTTATTATTTCTTTACATAGTTATAACATCATAGTTAAGAGAAATCTATAAAGAATTAATTTTTCAACGCAAATTCGTTAATTCTATTTTCCATGTTTTACATTAATTCCCTTTCCATTAATAACAATGCTATTTAGCAGATTACTCAGTTAAGCATCTGAAATAATTGATTTTTTTATATTACTTTGAAAGCCTTTTCAATAATTAACGACTGAAAGCATCGCTCTTAAATTGCACTCGAAACTTCCAATAGAACAAGTCCGTCAAGATGAACCGATTAAAAATACAAATAAATTTTTAGAAATTTAGTCTAAATGGATGATCTGCAATAGATTTCTACACTCGGTAATTCTAAAAACGTGCCTAAACACTTAATAGCGTAGAATTATAAATCTTATGTGCGGGTTATAAGTGAATATTAAGCTAATTTTCTAACCTCAACGGAAATCAATTATTTTTTACCAATATTTTTTTACCAAACGAGAAAAGTCCTGTTATTTAGCTAGATTGTTTCTCATTTCCCAATGGCGTCAAATATGAAAAGCTCATGTCTGTGAAATACGTACCATGTAAAACCATCCAAATCGGTCGAATGGCGGAGAATCCTCGTCCATGCCCGACATCTTTCCCATAGTAATTATTTTGTCTTCAAAGCCCGTGAATAGAAGCTCGTCCACCGTCTTTACGATGTAAATTTTATTCGAAAACTGATTCAATACGTAGGACAGACTTTGTTGTATCATGAAAGGCCAATATCTGATTTTATATGCCGCTGACTAAAAACAGAATATCGAGTAGTAATAAAAAACTAATGGATTTTTCCTCGCAATTATTAAATTACAAAAGGCGAAAGTGAATGAATGCATTTAATGGAAAGTCGTCAGCTTACCACAGCAACAACATTTAGTTGTACTATTGTATCATTTAGTGTACCATTGCTTTTCGATTCGTCGAAAAACCATGTCCGACGTTGTAAATAGCTGACCGTACTATTTTCCGGATGAAATGTTATGTTAACCTTTTCTCGCCTTTCTCTGGAAGAATAATTAATTGTTCTGTACATATTCAGCAATTGTCATTAATCTGACACGAAAGAAAAATATATGCATTAAAACGTGAATCAAAGTTAATTTAAATTACAAAATTTCACAATAAACGACCTATATTCCTTGGAATTTTCTTTAAACATAAACAGGAAAAGGAAATTCATTCAATTGGGATAAAGAGAAAATTAAAAATCGCAAATGTTTCAACTTAAAGGGAAAGCCGAATCTTCACTATCAGCTATACGCTAAGACATTTCCTTACTTTTTTTTTTTATTTTTTTTAAAGTTTTTCAACATCAATTCTTTCAACTTCAATTCAATATATATAATTGTTATGATAACTTCAATATATATATAATTGCTATAATACATAATTAATACAGTGAAATAATAATATTGACAAATACATAGAAAGCTCGAAAGATGTGAAAAGAGTTTGCAATTGGAGCCAGCAGTGCAATTGTGAAATCGTTTTATCATCTCGAAGTTAATTTATCATAAATAATAGTGTAATGACACGACCCATATTTTACAAATTGAGATTGACGTGATAAGTAGTCGAGCGTTTGAAGTGTTAGGAATGCACCTTAGATCACGATAATGCTCATTTCGGACTAGCCAACCACTAAGTACATGCGCTTAATATTAAGAGTTATTGGGTTCATTATTATTATTATTATTATTATTCACCATATTCGAGCCACTAATTTAATATATTCGGCTTCCTGTCACGATCTTCTCCAAGTAATAATCACACGATGAACATACAATTGTGTATTACTTGCAAAAGCTCATCGTAGCAAAAGTATTTTATTCGCTTCAGTTGCAATTTACATCTCGAATATAAATTTTTCAAGTACTTTTAAAAGTACAGTTATTTTTATATTTTTATATTTCGCTGAATTCAAAAACCCCTTGGGAAATTATTTTGCTTTAATTACAATTAACATAAATGAACAATTAGCTCACTGATATGGACGAATAGAGGCTATTTGGATGATTGTAAATTATATCTCCGTATCTACGTACTTTCAGATTATTGTAATTCTATATAACAAATATGCTATATAATCTGTTTTACTTTCACCTGGTATTATATATCTTAATATAAAATAGCTTTATGTATATTTTTGCAAATCAGTTTAATATGCAAGGGCCGTAATGGCAATAGAAACTAATTGAAAAAATGATTATAACGTTAGATATGAACTTTCAGTATAATAACAAATAAATTTAAGTTAATATTACATTGAATTTACATAATTATTTTTCCAAATTTATTCACCCATAATTGACATTTTTATTACGTCCTAATCTTAGCATACCTTTTTATTAATAATTATTATTTACTTTACAGTCAGTTTCATAAACTTAATTACATTAACATTCTCAATCGTCAGCTTACTTTTTTTTACTTTAATAATCAATTTTATAAATGTTATAATGAGTTATTGAGCGTTTCCAATTCATCAGCGATTCAATATTTCGTACAGCATATTTTGGTGTTTTATAGATAAGACTTCGGTCTTTTATTGAGAAGGTATTTATATATCCGTAAACAAGGATTAAGAGCTCTGATAAGAAGTTAAGTTAGTACTGAAAATGAGTAAAATTTTATATATTTTTTCATTTTTCTCAGACTACCAGTACTTGGATAATAATAATATCGAAGTCTTCCATAACGAATTCGTTAGGAAGAAACGTTTAACTGTAAAAAAAAAATCTAACGTAACTTAATTCAATATTAACAAAAATCTCTTCATTATTTAATTATTTTATTCTCTATTGTCCGTTGGTCATTATATTATTAAATAAAGTATTTTAAATATTATATTTACTAAATGTAACATATGTTTTCACATTTGTTTCTAAATTGAATTTTTTCAAAATTATTTTTTCGAGTGAATTATTATTTGAATGTATTAAAAATTATACATTTATAAGATTGAATATGTTTTATAATTATGATTATGTATACATATGTGTATGTTGATTTTTAGAAATAAGTAATTAAATGGCTGTAATTTAAATACTTTTTCAATACATTTAAAATGTGGATATTATCAAATTATATATATATATATAATTATACGTTAACTAATATATTTCATTTAAATAGAAGAAATTTAACAAGACATTTACATAAGTTTTTCCATTTTTTGAGAATTGGATTTTCCTCGTGATTGTTATTACACGTAAGATTTGTATTTCTAACTTTTATTTACAATATAATTATACGCTATTGAGCCTATCATCTATATTGATACGTAAATGTAATTCATTATCACGCGTTATACAAATCAATTATTTTTGTTATGTAATAATTGGCACTGATTTATTAGTTATAAGTCATTGATAACAATTATACGTTTGAAATTTCATTGCATATGAAAAAAGTTGAAATTTGGAACTTAAATAAGAAGGTTTCAATGATAATTTTAGTTGTAAGTTTTCAAAAATAAAATATTAATTTTTACAAAATGTTTCTAAAGGAGTATATATATATCATATAAATCGAATTGTATATCAGTTGCGCCATATTTTTTGGACACGTGAATATATTCACATACAAATCTTAGAAGGAAAAGTATAATTATTGGGTATTAAAGACCAAAAAAAAAAAAAAAACATAGCAAATCAACTTAAGTTTGAGTAAAAATATTTACGTATGATGAAGAGAACAACATAAACGAAAGTATATGAATTGGAGGAAAACTCTTATGATTATTACGATCACATTATCATATTGGGTATGATTCTTAGAATTGTATAAAAGTCGGATTTTTTTTTTTATTAATCATTATAACGTGAAATGTGCTGTTGCTTGTACAAACCACAGAAATCAAGCAGCCAATTAGTATATTTAAAATTTTTGTGGAAATGTTCTCTCGCAATCTCTTTGCATACTGCAATGATGGAGGGATGGCTATTATTGCTCTACGTCTTGTTAATAGCCAAGACGAAAAAGTAATTAATTAGTCAATTAATTCATAAAGTTTTAGCATTTGGTCGCCTGCACGTTTGTGCTGTAGTCGCTCAGTCTCGATAGATAAGTGAATTGTCTTATTGTTCATCAAGATGTCAATACAGCGAGGTTAACCGTTTCCTCGTCGTTAAAAATTACTTATTATTATTATTAGTGCTTGTTTAAAATTGAGTTCTCCGAGCTATCACCGATTGCGTATATTCATGGACCTATATTAGAGGATAGAGTGCGGGTAATTAAAGACTGTGTCTATCAACGATAAATACGCAGATGGAATCATGTCGCTTACATTATGTCCGTACTGACTCGGTACTTAATAGTTTCCTCGTGAATTGTTCTTTTGGAGATGCATCGATGAGTAATTGGTAGGATGAGCAATTTTTCGAAACAATTAAAATTAATCTCCCTTCATTCGTGCACTTTTGAACGTTTATTTGGCAGTGGTGTATTAAAAAAATACTTTCATTTAATTAATTACACATTGACTTTAAATAGAATTAAAAATTTTCTTTAATGTAATTAACGAACCGATTTATTATTAAGTTATTGAAATTACCTTGAATTTCTTGTCTCATTGAAATAAGAAAGCAAATCATTGAAAATACATGTAACTTCGATGCTGCAGTTCGTATATTCATTGAGAAAAAGAAAAATCATCTGCTTTTCATGTTCATTTTATCGAATTCTACATCTATCCGCGTGTCAATTAAATAATTTACGTAAGGAGAAGTTTCTCTGAAAATATCAATTGCAAATGTAACGATTTCACGCCATTACAAATTACTATACTGCTTTAAATATTTTTAATGCATCTATATTTTCAGAAATGCCATTTAAACTAATGTATCCTTTATGCCTGTACATATGCTCTGTGTATGTGGATGTGAGATAATCATTTGATACTTTAGGCATTGTGGCCTCATCGTAAAACAAATGACAAAAAAAAATTAATTCATCAATTTGTTGCTTAAGAATAATGAATAGTCTCAATGACTATCCGGTATGTGTTCAGGCATATCATTATTTAAAACATGGATTAGGAATAACTTCCATCAATTTCTAGACAATTGATCGACAATGGCATATTTTTAATTGATCGTAATATTTTCACGGCAAGATGATTTTCTTCTCATACGCTTAAGAGATCGAGAGCAATTGATGTTATTCTGTAAATATTTTATAATTCCACTTTAATAAGAATTAAACAACTTTGATGCTAGATCAACGAGATTGAATCAAAAGACGACTAGAAATTTTAATTCTTTATTGCATGTGTATATATAATGCGGTTAGACTCTGATTTCATATTACACCTCACACTACTTCCTGACCTTCGTGCATTGTATTTAACATTTTTTATTTCAACCTATCATCATATATACGAATATCTGTTTCTTGTCCACATTACTATTTTTAATAACTAATTATGAAAAAGCAGAGAGATGAAATCGTTGTTTGTTTGGATTTTAGTTGATTGTGATCGAGATATGCAAAATAATTTAAGAAACGCGTGTACGAAAATTTCAATTTACCCGCAAATCATAATACTTACGATTCTACAGATACCACATTGTACTATTGATATTTTTTTCTCTCGTAAAAATTATTCTTCAAATCTCCATAAAATAAAAAAAAAAAAAAAAAAAAAAAAAAAAAAAAAAAAAAAAAAAAAAAAATAACAATTCATTTATCTTTATTCTTGTTATATCAAGGCATCGAAAACTGTTCAAATTTTAAAAGCTTCATGTACTTTGATAAAAAAACGACAAGGTTTGATAAAATATTCTATTTAAAAGTGAATTAAAAGCATTAATTACCCCTTATATCAAATAACATCGCATTATTTAAAAATAATATAAACATCACTTTGACGGCTCGTTCTACGTTTATATGTAAAAAGTATTGTACATAACAATTCTTAATCGCACCATTTGGATTAAAAAATTTGATACTCGGTATTAAATCCCCCAAATTAAAGTATGTAGATAAATATTATGTAGATAGATACTATGAGTAGATAAATGAGAAATGCCGATACAAGTGTAGTTCAATGAGAATGGTATTCAACCTTCTGTTACACGAAATTTCAAGACGAATAGCCGAATTTTCCGAGTTTTATTCGGCAATGCTGTCCGCTAAAGAAATAGAGAGAGAAAAAATTGGACGCTCAGCCAATTGTGACAGACGAAAACAATCCAGAAAGTAAGTAACTATCGGCAAGCGACCTATTTCTTCTCTATGGCTCCTTCAATTGTATGACTAAATTTTCGAATGCACGTAATTGTACGATTATCCGTGACAATGCGGCATCATCATTTTTACCATTATATCATCCTGTTTGTGTTTTCAAATTGTTGTCTTCATTAAAATGTATTGTGAATGGAAATTTTTTATGGAGCCCACTTACTTCTCGTATTATTTTACCGTAGGTACTCGCGAAGCATACACTCGCTTCAGTGTTTGGCAGTTTTGGAGTTGTGCTATTTTAAATATGGCGACATGTGACATATCACAGGATAAAAAGGGGTCAAATATCTACTGTTATTTTAGTGAGTGTGATTCATCTGGATTCGATACAATCTCATTCGCGAATTTAGTTTGAATGTCCATATTGTGTGTGCTTTTCTGAATGAATTTAATAAAAAATCACGTTAAAGCATTAATGGCTTAGCAAATGTAATATAGATGATGTTGGCTCGTTAGGATATATTTAGGAAAAACTATGTGGAACTAACTGGACAAGTGACAGATTTGATTTGTTAAATTTCTCCGAGATTATAAACAATTTTCTTATTCAAAAGCATAGACTAGTCGAATAAAAATAAAAAATATAATGCTTACATAAAACTATATGGTCCTAGTTGAACTAAATTAATTTTCTTCTCTGGGTCCATTAGATCTTCCGGGTTCGTCCAATTGAAAAAATAAACATCTAAATTTGTTGAAATAGTTTTCGTATCTTTCCACACTTCATAGCTCTTGGAATCTGGCGATAGTGACAATGCCTGCAAGAGTATTATATACATATATATATATATATTTGTATATATATAAATATATATATATATATATATATAAATATATATATATTAACGATGGAGAGTATATGAGAAATGGGTCAATAAAGTAAGAGGGGCTGTAATTTATAACGAGGAATGTTTTTTCGAAATTATCCTCAGCTTTGTATTATGAATGAAGTATATAAATGATCGGATAAGGCATAGCAGGAAGTAAGCGTAGAAGTCAAAGTACGTTGAATAGATATTTACACTATGCGTTGGGTTTCAATAACTTTCTCAATGTAGTTATTTCTGTACATTCAACTGATAAATACATTTTCTTCTCTGTAAAGATTTATTAAATAAGACTATGCAAACATAGCACAGCTAATAACTGTGCATAAATGACAATATTTATATGAAGGAACGACGATTTCAATGTAGAAAGCAATGTTTTTGCAGTTGAATTGCCAAAATATTCGACGGTAGTTAATTATCTTCATTAAATGGGCTGAGAGGGTTTAAAATATTCAGTACGCACGAATTCTCAAGATACATGGATCATTGATAATTGGTAATTGGACGAGTAGCGTCAGTAATCCAAATTTCACATGCTAGATGCCGTAAATTCGATATTCGTAAGTCAAAGTGTCGTGAAAGTTTCACAAGTCAAGGGCCAAATCTCAATCGAGGAGTAATAATGCACGCACACTCGTCTGAATAAATAAATTATGCCGGGGCAGTGATTTCCGCGTCGAAACGACAAAGCCCAACAGCACTCGAGTAGCAATAAGAAAATAAAAGCGGCTGTGTGTCGCACAGGGTTGTAGTACGGTCCGGGCGATGGGGGCAGGATCGGTGGTCGGCTTGTGAAGTGCGGGGTGTGTAGGGCGGGCGGTGGTGGGGGGGGGGGTCTCAGGTAGTAGGAAAGTGAAAGCGTCGGGTACTCACGCTGTGCAAAATGCCGTGGAAGAGGACGTGCCGCAATAAGTAAACCGCCGCGCCGAAGAAGATGAGACCGAGGCCGACACTGCCCAGCACGACGCTCCTGCTCATCCAGGGCCTCATGGCTCCTCCAGTTCTGCTGCTGCTACTGCTCTCCTCGCTCGTCGTCTCCTCAGCATGTGCGCACTTGGGGCTCCTCCTCCTCCTACTCCGGCGGCCCGTTCCTCCCTCTCCCAAACTCGGCGCGGGGCTGCAGCTTAAACAGATAATGCGTATCTCAGCTTAGTCTCGGCTAGATTCTTCGGGCCCGACGCGCCATTTGTTCCTTCCTCCTCGGCCTCCGCCGCCACCGCCGCCACCGCCACCGCCGCCACCGCCACCGCCGCCACCGCCGCCGCCGTCGCAGCAGCAGACGCTTCGACCAGCCCGGCACCGGGCCATTCCGATGGCTATTACCCTGCGCGGATCTGCACGTCACGGCCTTTTTTCCGATTATGCATTCTGTTGTTATTCATATCGAGCTTGCGAGGAAGTAAATTCTCTACAATTGCTTCTGCATCTGCTTGAAGCGAGCGGACAATTGCTTGAGTTCTTGAATAAAGTGCACTCCAATGGAAATTGAAAATTTTGCAAAACTGACTAAAGCACACGCTGTAAACGTTATTTATCTAGTTTTATATTTAATCTTATATATATATATATATATATATATATATATATATATATAATATTTATATATTGCAAAATACTTTGAAAGCTTTCATAGTTTAATCATTAAAAATCGAATACCAAGTTTTCATTCTCACTGGCATTTAATGAAATAAATAAATATCACTCTTGTTAATAATGTCGCTATAGTTATCAATATTATCAAATTTGTTACTCATACTTCTCTTATTCATTCGTATTTTAATATTTTCATTTTACCATTACAATGTGTTTATATATCATTCGTATTTTTTCATTTTTTTTTTGATTTTATATTTTTTCTATGATTATTATTTATTTTTTCTATTCTAATATTTTCTATATTTACATTTACGTATAATTATATTTAATTACGTTTTTATATTTACATTCTTAAGATATTTTTGAAATTGGAGGTAGATTTTCTTCTGAAGTAGTTTTGCTATTTTAATTATTGTATTCCTCGAATGAACTTGTATTACTTAAATGAAACAAATAAATTATTGTCAAAGTATAAGAAATATTGAATAAACTGCGGAAAAATTTGTTTCAATAACTTATTAAATACATTTGTATCATTGTATACTTAATTATGTTATAATCATAAAATTTCCTTCACTTAATTTTATGATTAAAATGGTCTTGTTTTTAAAGGTAATTAATAAATAAATAATTAATAATTAATAAAGCACCTTATGTGTGTGTGTCGGGGGGGGGGGGGGGGGCGGTGTAAACTTGTGTCTATCATATTTTATATATATCATGTATATCATATTTTCGTGATATATTATAATTATGTTATGATATGTAATAAATTTTAAGGGGATTTTATTATAGAAATTGTTCTTTAATATTTTCATACATCACCAAACTATTTTTTCAAACAATTAATTTAACAAAATTTGACTGAATTAATTGTTTTAAATTATAATACATATTAATCGTGATATATAAAAGAAGTTTATTATTTCACAAAATTGGTTATTCACAAAATATCTACCTAGAGAAATATGTAATTGAATGAAACTCATAAATATTATAACATTCTATATTTACATTAAATAACAGGCATTTATAAATTTAATCTTTCAGTTAACAAAGTTAGAGAATTATTATAGTTTTTATTTTCATATAATATGGAAAATAAAAAATTACAATCAATTATTAATAAATATATATTTCTAAATACATAGTGATTCTTGCAAATAAAAAATAGTTTAATAAAAATATTTCTTGGGAAATATAAAAATTTATTATATATGTACATTTGAATGCTTGATAATATATTTAGTCATATTGTTATATTATATATTATTTTTTCAATATTTGTACATGACAATAATGCTGATTCGTAGTATACAAGATATATATATAAAAATTTGCTTGATGTAATTGTGGAACATTTATCTAGATTTCAAAGACCGATTGACTTTACTTGTAAATTTTTTGCATATAGAAAAATACGGTTTATTTGATTATTATTAAGTTGATTATAAATACTAAAAATTATAGTAATTAATCAATAATATTTAATTAAGTAAAAATTAATTTCTTTAGTATTTATTTAGTATAATTTATTTAGTATTAACGATAACATGAATGCGGAGAATCATTTCTTATTTCATAGGAATATGAATTTACTTGCATTTAACAAATCTGATTACATATTAGCAACAAGAAGCAAATCATTTTATTATCGAAAAGTATATATTTTCGGATTTCCAATTGTTTTGAAATATCTAATTTTCTCAAGCTTACTACATACATTCACGCAATGCTTTCTTCAAACTTGTATTTCATACATCTTGAAATAGCTCCATTATATCCTATTATATATTATATTTAATTATATCTTTTACTCTTTCTATTTTATGCACTTTGTCCACTTCATTTATCCACTCATTTCTTATTATCATTCTTACATTGTGCACGTTAAACATATTTTACATTATTATACTCAGACTATATTAGTAACCTTATATTATTAATATTATTATTTTACTGATATTGATTTATTCAATAATTTTTTAAAATTATTTACTATACTGATTAATCTAGGCAATGTAAATATTTTGTATATGTAATATGAATTTGATTAGTTTCTGACTTTTCATTTATTTGTTTTTGATTTGTAATTAATCTATTTAGAGTTTTCAATTTTATGGTATGTAATAATATTTTTTTTATTTGTTTAATGATAATCATTTTGAACTACTGTTCTTTGACATTATTTTATTCTATAAAATTATTGCCATTTAAGGTTTAATAAATTTTTTTCTTGTTTGTTCGTTTATCAATAGTTTAAAATTGAAAGTTGCATCGATTTTGGTTTCTTTATATAAATTATATATTATTTATTTTCATTAATTAAGATTGTAATATATATTATTTTATTTGCTTGTTTGAAATATTGTCTATTAAATTATTCTAGATACATTTCGACCTTCATTGCATTGAATTTGAATACTGCCTTGAAGATAGTATACGTTTTGTTTAATTAATTATGCTTAATTCAAAATAATACTTTTCATGCAAGTAATCTATTGAGTTTATGAGTTATAGAACACGGATATCTAATTAAATGTTCGTTGTAAATGAAATTATAAATTAACATTTCAAATCATAAGATTCCAAAAATATCATGTGTTCTATAATATTGAGAATACTTAAAAAAATTTATTTTTGCTATCCAAAGATTATGATCCAAAGATATGAATATTAACAGTTATAGTCTTGATACATTTAACATTAGAAAAATTGTAATCTATTGTGAAAGAATTAAGGTGTACAATACTACATTATAATTAATCGATTTCAATGCTTACAATTGTTTAAAATACAATTTTAATTGCAGACTGCTTACAATATGTGAACAGCATATTTGAATCCCTCATTATTAATGAAGTGAATATAAAATAAGGACAAAATGATAATTAATAAAGCTAAATAAATTTAATTGAATTGTGTTTAGATAATATTATAGATTATTAGTTGAAGCCTACTGTAATTTATAATCAACTCAAGTAGTACAAGTGAACTTAACCATAAACTAATAACTCAAGCGTTGCTTAAAATTAACTAAAAGACTATTCGATAAAAATAATCAATAAATATATACATTTTTTTAATGTTTTTTTATTTAAATTCTTTATTATTTCTCAACTTGAACTGATGATATTTTCATACGGATAGTTCAAAATAATTAATAACTAATGCTTTTGATTCAATCAAATACCATGTTTTTTTTTTCATATAATATGTGTATACATTGTAATAATATTAGTTTATAAATTGTCATTCTGTATTTAAAGAACATGTTTAAATTTTTAAAGGTAAATGATTTGGATCGTGTAGAAATTTTACACTTAAATGCTTAGATTTGGAGTTCACAATCTTAACGTGTGGAGATAATCAGGTAAAAGGTGAGTCAAGCATAACAGTCTTCCTCACATGAATAACACATTGGAAAATCTTAGAAAAGGATGGGCTTATTCATCCCAATAACGGATGACATGCAATAGTCCAATATTGTTTTTCTCACATTAATATGATATTTTAATCTATTGGGTTTGTCTGTTTAGTTTAAAATCATTATGGTGTTCTCGCCAATACCCTATGTGTTTTGAGTCATAAACATTCTAAGCTATTCACAATTCAACATACCATCAGACAAGAGTGAATCATAAAAATTCCGGAGGAACGCGATAAAAGAAGGAACTCCATGCGCGGCTGTGATAAATATTATTGTGCAGATCAGAATTATAAAAATTCACCAATATCATGTATTATTTAGAATAAATTTTAAAACAATTTTCATATACTAGATGCTTGTATAATTTTAAAAAATAGGATAAATTCGTTACTGCTTTGATAGTTTATATATAGAAATTATTATATACAAAATGATGCTTTTATTGTATACGAATAATGTAATCTTTATAACTGAAATTGCGTTCGTGGTATATTATATAAGTATTATATATTGTTATGGATTTCAAAAAAAATTTTGACCACTGTAAGTTCGATTATATTATATAATTATATAATAATTGTATTTTATAAAATCTATTCTATGCTTAAATTATACTCAATAACACTATTTTATTTTTAATGACTAATTTTGTTCCAAACAATGAATAAAATTTATATTAAATTTAAGTTTATATAAATTGTACAAATATATAATTCCAAATATTAGTAAAAATAAGAAATATAATGTTGATTTAGAAAGTAAATCTTGTACTTTTATCTAAAATACATTGTAATATTAACATAAATTTTTAAAAATATTTCGAAATATAATTTTAATTAGTTTAGCTATTTTAACATACTTTTTAACATTTTATATCTGATATTTTTTTTTATATAATTTATCATATTTTTAAAAAATCGTTTAATTTATACCTTTTTCATAAATTATATTTTATAGAATCACACTTATCTATTTTCACATTCAATTATATATGCTAATATACAAAATTATAATAATAATAGTGAACTATATATATGTTAATATAAATATGAATATATTATATATTTAAACAAGGTATTTAAGAGCATTATAATATATATATATATATATATATATAAAACATTATTGTCATATTTATTGTCATATTAAGTCTTCGTAAATTACTAATCAATATAACAATCATATATTTAGTCACTAATAAAAGACTAATAATGCATAAATTAAAATTTTACTATTGCCATGAAACCATATTAATTTTATTTTGTATACGTATAATAAAAATACTATAGATTACAGTTAAATATTGTATATCGATTTCGATTATCTTTCAAATTTATCGATCAGATATTTTAATAGAATATTAAAGTAATCTTTAATAAAATGGCAATGAGTAAATAATAATTAATAAAAGATTAAAATGCGAACAAATATTATCAATACAATATTTATACATTGAAATTATATAGTTAAAAAAATATATTGAAGACATAAATATTAGTATTTAATTTATTGGAATTTATTGTTGCTGTGATTTAATAAACATTTTTTTACACAAAAATGACTTTTATTTGATTAATTTTTATATTTGAATGCTACAAACTTTAAAAAATGTAATATAAAGTATTTTGATTTACTATTACAAATAATGGAAAATATATTAAAGGAAATATAGTAACAATTTTTCTTAAATAAAAAAATTTATAAATTGATAATTATCATCACTGTTTAATTTTTTTTCTATTCTGCTTACTTAAAACAAATTTTAATGTTATAATTTCGTATTTAAAGATTTAATAATTCATACAAATATCTTCTTCATATGCACATAATTATAAATACATGTTGAAGATATATCTTATAAATTTTATTTTCAAACCCAGTTTACTAAAATGTTCGAGTTAGTTATAATATTAATAATTCAGATCTTAAATCATTTAGAATATTTTTTAAAAGTTATTTTATACGGAAAATAAAACAATTTTATAATTAATACATGTATATTACAAAACGATATTGTGATTTTCATTAAAATTCTAGTTAAAAATACCATTTATTGAATTGCAAATAAGTAAATATATTTTAATTCTAATTTAAATAATTCATTAGTTTATAAATAAATTTTGTTAGAGCTTTGTGTTATGGAGCATAACATAAATTTATATGGATTTTAGATTAATTTTAATTATAATAATCATGATCAATATAGCATACAATTTAGTAAATATACGTAAATTTATAAATATAAAAAATGATAACCAGGTTGCTGTTTTTATAATTTTTGTTATTAAAATTTGCTTTTTATTCAGAAAAAATACTCCAGATTTCTAATTGTGTGTTCTTTGTTTTAAAGTATTGATTGACAATTAAACTCAATTTCAATTAAGTTCAGATTTTATTTAATTTTATTTTATATCCATAGAAGTACAGTATTTATTTTGTTTCAATTAATTTTATGAATAGACTGATAAAAATTAAATACCTAATTTTAATATGGTTAACTAAATTAAGGAAAATCACTTTTCTATAAATATAAAATTATTACTTATTACAGAATTCTACAGTTTATTCTGGATTTTTTAAATAATACTTAGTTTTTATAATTATGCATACAAAACACTTTTTTTAATTTGTAGAATGCCTACATTTATTATGAACTATATGAATCTTTATTAATATAGATAATTAATTAATATAATTAATATAAACTATTACTTTATTAATCTAATCTTTATTAGGAAACTCTACGAATTAGATTTTCTTTGATCATACAAAATATCAATTTGAACAGATTATTAATTATTAGTAGTTAATAATATAAATATTTTTTATTTTTGCCTTCAAAAAAATATCTATACATATTAGAAACTAAAATCTATTTCCCAATGTTCGTTATCATTTATACTGAACAAATGGTCAATATAATGCAACCATTTATATAATTAATCGTACATATAAAATATACTCCGCATTATTTACGTTGAAATAAAATTTGAAATTTATATTAAATGATATTATATTTCATTTATCTATCTTTTATCTTCTATACATTGTTAAAATATAAAATATATGAAAATATTCACATATGTAAGGCTATATGAATATAATACTCTATATCATGTAGTAGAAATTTTATTATATATTTGGCGTATTAAATATATTATTACTATTACGATACTATATTAAGTTTACAAAAATATACTTAATTAATAAATCATAAGTTATTATACAAATATATATATATATATATATATATATATATATATATATATATAAACATATCGTGTTTAGTGGTGAGATAAGCTTATAATTACATCAATATAATTAATAGGAAATCTATATTTAAATACAAAAAAGAAATTTATTTGGCAGAATTTTTATTTCATATCAACAAAAAATACAATATTTTATTTTCAATGATCTATTTTCAATAATATCAGTAAAAAAATATTGTTACGATATTAGTACTTTATCTAAATTTCAATATTTGATAAAACTATTCAACTTACAGATTTACAAGTGTGCGTGTTATATATGATAGAACAACACATCAATACTGCAATTTATCCATATTGAAATTTTTAGAGTAGAAGAGTAGCTGCTTAGACATTACGAAAAAATATTTTTTATAAAAATTTAGATAAAAAATCGTAAGTCTTCAAAATGAAATATAAAATTCTTTTGACAAACATTGGTAACTTTTTATTATTTGATCATTAAATTTAATTGCAGGTTGTTTATTCGAAAGCTAATAGAAGCTTGATTTTATAAAATATATTTATCTAAAATATATATATATATATATTACATATTAGTAATATTCATGAATAGTTCTTACAATTCGTAGCCATTTAATATGTTAAGCATGTAATTTAAATCTTTCACTCTAAGTTCAGCATTATCATCTATTTTTTTTTTTTTAATTATAATTGTTGCTATAGGCGTCATAAGGTGTTAATACATTGCAAATACATTCATAGAATAAATAATAATAAATTGCACAAGAACATAATCTATTCATGAAATTGAAGATCCAAGTGATTAAAGAATTGTAAATTTGTACGTTAATTTGTGTTTAGATTATTTCTTACACGCTTGACTTAATTCTCAATCTTCTCAATTGTGTTTTCTAATGTATATAAGCGCAAAGTGTCAAAAATCTTATACATCATACTAATGTATGAAGCTTAATTTTTATTGAAATAATGAATTTTTGTTCTTTGGAAGCTAATTATTAAGTGGAAAATTTTGAAGAAATTGATTCGCAAGATCAATTGTATATGTAACGAAAACTATATTAATTAATTTGAATTGAATAAATTTATGATATATTTCTGATAAAACGAAATTGTTAAATTGTACAAGTTTCTAATGACACTGTTTAAAGTACCACAAAAAAATAATTGATATTAGTCAATCGCATTACAATGAACTAAATCTATTTTAGTTTGCGAGATGAGTACTCGGAAAAAAGGCGGAGATTTAATCGTAAAAGCATTATTTAAAGGTTAGAGATCATAATAATAGTGAGCATAAAATGATGAGCTGAAATATTAACTTCTTCGTCTGTTTGTTTTATTTTTTCTTCTGTGTAATAAGAACAAAAATTCTTCATATTTTCTATTTCATCCTTTCGTTTAATAATTATTGAAAAAATAGTAATATTGATTCGACCTTATTAAGCATGCAACATAAGATATTTATTAAAATATTAATTTCATCAAATATTTAATTTTGTACATTATTTTGCAACGTACATTCATAAGTATCTGATAGTTTAATTGTTACATAACCTCGTGTAACTATCTTTGAATTCAATTGTTATGGACTAACAATTTAAAGCAAGAAAATAAATTTATCAAAATCAATAAAAAATTTATTTAGATTATAGGCATGTGATTTTTAACAAATACAGTCGTTTTCATTATCGCTAGCCCATATGCAGACAATTCATATTTTTTAAATAAATAAATAATTTCGCCAAACCTTATGGCACATTATTATTAGATGCTGAAGTGCAATTAGCAAGTATTTAAAAAATGAAAATAATAAATCAAAAATGTAATTCATTTAAATTTGTTTAGGTTCTTTATTAACTCTTGAAATATTTATTTAGCTTTTAATGCATTAAATTTAAAGTTTCAACATGCTTATTCATAATAACTTCGTATCAACTTTGGAGGTCTTGGTACTCTTACACTTTATAGATATAAGCATTTCCGAATATTCATAAACGATTTGGCTTATCGCTTATATGATTGGCGTAAACACTTATAATTTGTTTTATTATTGTTTTATTATTTGAAATTTTTGCTCTTCTTTGAGTCCAAATATCTTATAAAATACGAGATCAAGCATATTAAGAGATATCAACTTATACCAACGGTCATCATATTTATATTCCATTGTCGACCCTTTGTTATCGTAGACAATAACGTAATATGTCATAATAAAGTAATAATTGCATCCTGCTATTGATTTTCAAACATTCGTATAATATTTCACAATATTTAGTCATTATGGGACCAAATCAGTAAAAGTTTTAGACAATTGCAATGCACACATCATGCTGTACTTTATAAAATATTATCAACAAAAGTTCCATTAGAAACAATGGCAAAACAGAATATTATCAGCAAACACTGAAAACTCCCGAATACCGGACATGTTACTGATTATTCAGTGTCATCACTGCACTGTGTACTGTATGTAGCACTTGGTTATCTTTTCTACTGCCCGGAAAACTATCAGCTTATTTTATTTCGTTGGTAACTTTATTTTTTTGGAATGCCTTGTTCTGTCTGAAAATTGCTGAATATCGATTTTCTAAAGCCTCGATAATTTTCTTCTTTATTCTCTAGAACTTTTTTTTTTTCCACTTCTGTTTTATTTCTCTCGAGATTCTAAATATCGAGATCCTAATAATTAAATATGACAATAAAAACTGCTCTTTTTAATTTCAGATATTTAAAGCTTAATTTTCAGCGATATTTTACATTTTAAAACTCATCTAAAAAAACAATAATCTTATATTTTATTGACCTAACATTAAGTATCTAACATTAATTATTTGAAAAGTTCTTAAACAAAAATAGAAATGCTTGATATTTAGCTTTTTTCCAAAACAAACTAACATGCATATAAGTTGACTAAAATAGTTTAAATATTATTTTCTATGCCGCTTATTAATTTTTATTAATTAATCAACTATTAATTTCTATATCGCTTATTACAACATTGCGAACGTAAAATTACAATGTTGTTATACATTTTTTAATAGATAAATAAAAATTAAAAATGCAGTAAGAATTTTTGTGGTAAGTTTTGTAAATGTTTGAAATATTTCTGGACTTCTATCATCAGTTTTTGTTTAATGTAAACTATTATTACTTTATCTTAAACATCAGTAAAATATTTTTAGAAATGGATTTTTTCAACCATGTATAGTAATCTAAAATATGAAAATAAATTAAAATTACAAATGTTTCGTTATATTATGAAAAACGCTCATAAATAACTATTTGATTTCAATTTTATCGTAGATTATATTTGCCTCTTAATTATAATTATAAAGACGTTATTTCCATTAGAAAATTGAGCGTCTATCAGTGAATAACTCGTTTCGTCAAATCAATTTTGTACCAATTAATTCTAATATAAATATAACGTACGACGTTCTTAACATTATGATGTCCTTAAAAAAATTCATTTGCAACGATCGAAACAAAAAACATATTTTTCCTAATAAAATTAGTAATTTTTAATGAAAAATATATTAGATTAAAATATACATTTTATACTTATCAATGATTAGAATTTTATAATGTGAATGTAGATTAGAGTCTAATCAATTAGTATTTTTATTTAATTTAAGTCACGATTATCTTTCACACATTAAACAAAGCTAATACATTTTTTTCTCTTTATTTAGTTAAATTATTTACTGAATTATTCACTTTTTCATTTAAAAATATTTTATTTATTTCAAAAATTATGATTTATATATTGCTTCGTTTCGCCAATGAATCATATAATTATAATCTTTAATTTCTACAAATATTGGCGCAAATAATTTGTGAAAAATATTAAAAGTAAACGATGAAAAGGAGATTTTTGAACGAAAAATTTCTAATCTAATAATCAGAATATGTTCAATTATTTTAATTTAGTTGCATAAAAATTTACATGTACTGAAATAAGAAATAAATAGGACAATGTAGGCATGATTCATATGAGATAAAAATACATTATTATCGTTTTATTGCAGTAATATCTGTGATTTTCTGTTCTTTTTTCGCCAGTGAACTAATTGCTCGTTTCTCATTGAAATAACTTTCTAGAAGTAATAACAGCTCTATAATCGTAGATGTCTTCGAATCGCAATGGACGGGGGCTGATTTTAATATTATTTAAGTTGATCCATGGGTCATCAACCGTGAACGAAGATGATGATATATTTGAATATAAGTCATAACGGCACAGTAACAGGTCTTTGTTCTCGAAGTCGGCGGTTATTGCTATCAATTACGACATGACTTGAGGCACTGCTACACAATATTTGCTTTTTTCTTCGAAGATAAGAAATTTTATTCTTCTTGGTCTTCCTATGGTTATCGACTACTACCGCTTAACATTAATTAAATCAATATTTTACAGCTCTTATGCTAATTATCTAATTATAGTACCAGCAATTATTGATCATATTATTAGTAGTATTTGCTAATATAACAAAAAAAAAAAAACAACTATAAAATTCTTTATATATTCATGTAAGCTTGAATTTACTAATTAGTGATATTACTTAATAGTTGTTGTATAAAACATTTCTCTCTAATTTATTTTCATAGGGATTTTTAATATATGATTACTTATATTATCTATTATATATGTTAAAAATATTAAAATATAGTGGATAGAGTATTTTCAATTTACAAAAAATAATAACTAGTCGATGCATATATCGAATAAATTTTAGAATAATTATTTTTTATTTCGAAGAATCATCGGGGATGAATTCTTTATTGGCGTTCTCAATTTACTGGATATTATGATTGCATGTTAAGATATTTTATATTATCGTCACTAATTAAACTGCAGCAAACATATGCAATTGTTATCAATTTAAATTAAGTTTATTACTGCAAAAAACTATAATAATAATAGAATAAAAATATCTTTGAAATAAAATATTTCATTAATTTAGCAATCATATTTTTTGAAAAATAATTAAGTGAAAATTAGTTTATTATACTTTTTCAAAGAAAATGGAGCACAAGTTTACGATAATAAATTTTTGTTAATTAAACCTTTTCTTACAGATTAGTAATAATTCAATTTAAAAAATCTACTAACAAGACTCATCGGCACTATAATTGTATATAATTTTTTTTTCCTTTAAAACCAATCTGTCTCACATTACAAATGAGAAAATCCACTAATGATTAAAGCTTATATAAAATTATTTGAAAACAAATATGAATATACTTAATTTTTAATGGTTATGAAATGTATAAAATAATTCATAGTTTATTTCGTACCTAAAAATAAGATAAAAAAGTTTTCACTGTACGTCTACATTATGCCAATTAAAACATAATGTAAAATTATTTACCTTAGTTCGATTAATCGAAAAATTTTCCTAATCAATAAAAAGAAAAAAGAAAACAAAACAAGGAATTGATAAGGCAAACTTATTGAATATGGCATATTATATATTTTATATAATACTTTAAAAAATTAACTATTTGTAAAAGATAATAGAGAAAATGTTGCTCCTTTTACGTTCATTTTGCACACTGAAGACAAAATAGAATACAATTATAAGAAAAACCTGTAAGTTGTCAATAAACTATTTTAAGTGAAATTTATATTTTTTATTACTCAAATTTCGTATAATCACAAAAAATTATTAATAAAATTAGTTCAATTTTTTTTGGACTAATTATTTTGATTAAGTTAAAATTTTCTTTCATAAAATATTGAAAATCTTTTAACATTATCTAAAAATATGTTAAAGATAATTGAATTCGTTTAAAATTTTTGTTTATGTTTTATTGATAATAGAACTAAACACTTGATAATTTATTTTTAAATTTCCTTCATCCAAGATCATTCATTTAAGATAAATAACAGAGTATGTATATATAAATATATAAATATATATATTTATATGATTTTAATACGAGTATGATTCACGAAACAGAGAAAAAATAATAAAATATTGAACAAAATAGTTATGTATCTAAAAAATTTTAAATAATGTTAATATCTCAATTAAGTAAATGAATAATATGATTAATAATAAGTGTTTTGTGTTCATACTAATTTCTGTCTTAATATTAGAAAATTAAAAGGATATTAATTTAAATTAATTAAATTTTTCTTTTTATTAGTGTTCAATTTAAATAATTGAAATTTAATATATAAAACATAAATTACACTATTTGAATATTTGAATACTACACAGCTTAATCAATATATGAGAATTATTGATTATATAAAAAATATCAATATTACACGATAATTTTTATTGTGTAATTATCTATTTATATGATTACATTATAAATTATAAATAAGAATTTAATGTGTTGCATATATAAGTTTTGCATATACAATACATGAACGCTATTGTAAAATTGTAATTCAAATTTAAAAATATTAAGCTTCTTGAAATACGGCGAATATGGAAATTTTTCATTTTTCCTAGTTTGAATACATTTTTCAAACGAAGTTCATAAGTCACGAGTGGTCTTCTTTGCTAGCTTATTTGATTTTTGCTATTTACTATTCACTATTAAAAAGTTATATTTTCAATTTTTCTT
The DNA here is from genome assembly GCA_030522565.1 of Ceratosolen corneri. NCBI lineage: Eukaryota > Metazoa > Arthropoda > Insecta > Hymenoptera > Agaonidae > Ceratosolen > Ceratosolen corneri. Next base: position 49,132 of record JAPYYT010001027.1, read on the forward strand.
TATGATTGTAACAAAATTTTTTTCACATAGGGTGGTAACATATAATGTTGATTTAATTTGGATATAGATAATTTGACTGCATTAATCACGTGTGACGTAAGATATTGATTAACCGTACTAGATATTGATAATACGTACGTCTTAATAAGAAAATTAACTAGTCTTGTTACTTAAATCGAGTCAACTTCTTATTACATTTATTTAGTAGAGCCATAACTTGTTATTCTAATTGCTATAAGTAATTTAAATTACACGCACTTTAAATATATAGATGTATTTTTATTTTCAATTTTATATAAGCAATGCTTGTCAAGACGAAAATGAAATCTAATGCCAAGATACGTTAAGTCTATTTCAATTACACTTTAGATTAATGGCTAATGATCAAAATTTTATTGTTCTTTATTACAATGTTCAGAATACTTAATAGTAATATTAAGGAGGAATTTCTTAATCGGTGTGCATTATTAATAAATACTATGTAAAATGAAAACAACATATTTTTATAAAATATTGTATCCGGTACAATATTACAAAAGTTAATATATTCGTAATATTACAAATTTATAAAAAAAAGTACTCAAATTGAAAGAAAAATTAAAAGTTAACTAACGAAAATTTTATAGAAAGTAAAAGTAGATACATAAAAAAATTCTAATTCAAAGCGGTAATTTAAATATTTAGAAGATAAAAATTGTATTTTCGATTATAAATCATTTTTATGCGTATCTAAACATTTAATGGTAAGATTTTCTGGTGTAAATTTGTTTAAAAAAAAATATTTAACAAATTGGAAGAATTAAAGGCGAATGGGTTTCTATAACCATAACTTTGTTGAATTTTTTATAGTCATGAACTCGCTTTTTACAATGAAAAATTTGGAAACATTTTAAAATAAAATCATCAACAAAAAATAAAACAATCCTCGGTTCGATATTATTGTTTATATTATTATCATTATTATTATTATTGTTTTCGTTGTTATTGGAGCTTGTATTAGCATTATTTTTATTCATGCATGTATATACCGCAACGTCATATGACCAAATTATTTACGATATTGAAATTAATTTTTAGTTAAATAATTGATCAGAGAAAATACTTTTTAAGAAAAGGTAGATTATAAGAATTTAATCTAAGTAGCCATCCAATTTACTTCCGTGCAGTTGATATTAAACTTCTGGTATTATAATTCTAGCATTTAATCTGGGCATATTGATTATTTACAAAAACTATTTATTTTTTTTAACAGACGAATCCTAATTTGTTTTTGTCTTTACTGCTTGTTTCTAGTTTTATTATTTTTAAATACAACAAAAGATATTATTTTACTATATGGCCTTTGTATAAATAACTCAACATATTATTGTTATCCATTACATAAATTGCTCACAAATTTAATACAAGCATTCGGATTTTAGTTAATCATTAAATTTTATTCTTCTATTTATTCCTCTATTATCTATTCCTTTCAATTAAAATAATATTCTAATATATTGTCTAGAAGTTCAAAGTAAAATGCACTTTTTAAATAAGAATATATATTTGGGAAAATTGTTGTTCAACTTATTTTATGCAGACGTAATGATATGAAAATCACGATGTTTTGATGCGATATTGATGATTGATCAAAATCGTATAATAGAAAACATTTTTCACTGTTTGATCATCAAGTCTCGATTATTGAATCAATAATTCATTAAAGAAATGGATATGTAAAGTATAAAGGAGTAAACTTTAATTTAAAATCAATTATCATTTTAAAAACAGTTCAGAAAATATCATGAACTTGAATATTTTGCACTTAAAGCCTCTTTTAATTGACCGAAGTAATTTAAATTACAGGAATTCTACGCCTTTGCCAACTTTTAGATGAAATGCCTTGTTGCATCAATTCATTGGCAAAATTATATTTTTGAAAATAATGTTCACATTATCACATTAAGTCTTTGGAATGCTTCGGACAATTTAAATTTAATTCCTAAAATAAGCGAAGGAAAATGCTGTCTTAACTGCAGTGTAGATGTGTAAACATTATTTTTCGGGCTACTTGTAAGCGATGTAAGCGTATTTTAAATTAAAAGTGAAATTTTCAAAATAACTTCAAAAATATTGATGGAAAGTGATATTTCACGTAAACCTCATAAAGGAAAATAGACATCTTCTATATTTAATGTCTTATGAAGCTTATTATTATAACCATCTTATAATTGACATTTGTAAAAGTAAATTTGGTAGTTGGACGACATTTTAATTAAACACTAAATTAAATTTCGATTTTCGGTCAATATCGAATGAAATAAAAACTCGGCAACCAACCGATTTTGAATATAATAATTACACACTCGTACGCGCCTATCTCGCCACTGCAGAACTCGACACTTTCACATAGACCTACACATTCTCATCTTTCTTTAGACACGAATTTAAGGCTCAATTGCATTTATGGCGCACATACGTACTTTACAAATGGGCAAGTATTTATTGAAAATGTTGAATCTTGAAAGAAGCGCTTTTTGTCGGCACAACGAAAAACAAACTCATCAAGTGTGCGTAATGTGCAAATAGAAAAAGAAAAAAAAATTCCAATAAAATCCATCCATCATTGGAACATCATAATAAATTCCGTATGGTTTGGGTATCGAACGATGAATAATTATAGACTTTTTCGATAATGCACCATGCAAATGAATCTCAATGAAATTTTAATGCAATCGCTCTCGGCATAAATGTTTATTTTGCCTTTCTCGTTCAAAAAAGCTCGCGCGAGTGCTCCGCAGATAACTAATTGTTTTACATAATACGACCGTTTAAATTCAAAAGAACTTTACGAGAGTCTAAGAACCGGGCGACCCAGCCCACGCAATTTTATCACTTAATTTGCCATCATTTACCAATGGCACAATACCGCACATCACGCGCCCCTCATGATTAATTAAGTGAATCTTGATTACAACTTGCTTACAGGATAAATAGATTTTACCAAACGTCCCAATCGATCAAGCTCCACACACACTGACAAACGAAATCGCAACCAATCCTCGTCCCACTCTCGTCCCTCCTTAAACTCGCCCCTTCAGTCCAGCTTCGGCACCCTCCGAGCCATCCCGGCAATCCTACAAACCGGGACCGAGATTGAAAAAAAGTCCCGCTTTCGTCGAGGGCAGCCGCGCTAAAGTCTAAACATTCCACCTCGGCGAGCTTAAGCGCGCACCTCCAAATCGTCGTCGTCGTCGTCTCTTGGTTCCTCCTCGAGCGCACCAGCTCACCTCGGGACCCGTGCTCTGGGGGCGGAGAGGGGGAGAGGGGGCGTCTGGCCGCGATCAGGCTGACCTCGACGACGTAGATGAGACGTCGCTTGACCGATGAAACACGCCCGTACGCGACGTTGCTCGGGAGGAACTGAGCGCGTCGCCGAGAGCGCGGAACTCGTCCGAAGCGCCCCGACGCCGGCGCTCGGGTGGGGGCGCCTCCTTTTCCCGCGCAGCTTCTCCGGGGATCTCTGCCGAGCACTCGCTGCCTCCTCCTCCTCCTCCTACTCACTCACCCTCGCTCTCGCCCTCCTGTCCCGTCCCGTCCTCGCCCTCCCTCCCTCTCTCTCTGGGCGTCCATCTATCTTTATCGGACTCGGTGGCGAAGCCTAGGGAAGGTCAAAACTGCTCCAAGTCCTCCCGTAAATGTGCCAAGTGCTCGCGGCTCTGACAAACGAACAGTCGGGTCTTCTCTCGCCTGACACTTGCGTGTTTTCTCCATTAAACTCTCACTATAAAACATTGGGCTCTGTTTACGGCGTCGTGTACTTTTATGACACGCTTTGTTTACATTCTTCCACTTGGGGCTGGGGAGGAGGCCCGAGAGCCTCTACTAAATAGCCCCAAAGACCCTCTCCTCGACAATATAGCGGATAAAGTGAGAGGGGCATAGAGGTCAATGTCTATAAAGTAGGAATTGGCATTAGGGCTGGGGAACGGAGGAGGAACGACGAGAGTAAGCCGTAGAGGTGCTCTTTCCCGTCGCCCGGTCGCTACCTTTTCCAAGACGCCACTTCTACTACTCGGCTTTTCTCGTTTTTACTTGGCCTAAGCTGCTGCTCGCGTCTCTTCTCGCGTCTCTTCTCGCGCCGCCGCTGGCACTTGGCCACCGATCAACATGTCAATGTACAAACGCGACTGAATTCTCAACAGCACGACGAGTCTCTTTGCTTGAAATTTGAACGCGACGGCAACTCGACGCCCTTCCTTACCAACGCTATTTCTACGGCTTTAAAATAGTCTCACTTTGTTTCTCTGCATCCCTGCACTCCCCCACCACCTGTGTCTGGCTCGCTCTCCCTCCCTCCCTCTCTCTCTCTCTCTTGCTTGAAAAGCTATTACGAACTAAACGCAATGACGAGGAGTATGATTACGAACCAAAGATTTGTCAGCTTTTATGCCTATTTTCTTTTTTATTCAAATCAACTTCTATACGGCATTTCATTATAGAAATTTACCTAATTAGTATATAAATAGCATATTAATTGTTTTAGGCTTTCTTAAGATACTAAAATATACATATATATATACATATATATATATAGACAAGCGTTATGTAAATATTTTTAAATATTCTTATTTCCTAATATGCTCGGATACTCTTTCTTGGAATATTAAGAAATATTTATACAAAAACTTTTTCATTAAGCGTAGAATGGACAAAATAGAAAAACAATTTCATAAATTTTTAAAAATTTAACAGAAATTAAACTACACGACACGAATGCGACTGTTTTTCTAAAAATTGTTCAAATTTCACAATTGAAAATTTGAAGAAAAGTAATCCTATTTAAATACATGAACGACATTTTATAATATAAATGTTTATACTATTGATAAAATATTTTGGAAACAAAAACAATGTTATTTAAGTAATTTGAATATTCAAACGAGTTGAAAAAGTAAAAGAAGGAAGATAGCTATAGACTTACTACAGCTCAAACAAAAAAAAACATAAAAATATTTAAACTAGGAAGTCATGCTTGAAGAAGTGTGTTGATGTCTGTCGAATAAAAATCCCACGAGTATTCAAATTAATGATTGATAAATAAACCAAAGAACAAGACATTGCACTTCTATTTTTATTATTCTATTATTTTTATTACCGTATTGTTCTATTATGATATGGGAAATGTTATTTTTAAAAAGATATTTCAAATGTAGCTTGTACAAATAAGATTATAATTTTTACTTTAAAGTCTTCTCATGATAAATCATTTTGAACGTAAGATGAAAAACACAAAACGATGCTTATTTTTTATTTTAAATGGAACAAGTACAAGGATGTTATTAATAAATATTTAATTTAAAAAAGCGCAGTTAAAAATATATTTTTTCTATATCAAAATATCTATGGATCATGTACCAGTGTATGAACATAGATTTTAGGCATTAATACATTTGTGCAAATACAGTTTCTGAATATATTAAAATATTTTGCGCATTTGTGAATCCATTTATTTTACGTATTACTTTTATAACCTGCATATCAATCAATTATTATTTACAACTGCGGATGATCTTTATTCTGAGGTAACTTAAACAATAAAATCTCAAATAAAGTTGCAGCATATTATAAGAAATGATAATAGTTTAAAGAAAGATTCTATAATGTAAAGAGAAATTCATGGATTTTACAATGTCCGACAGGGATATATTTTTATAAAATATAAAAAATAAACACTAAAGTTAATATTATTTATAATCAAATAATGAAATTATTATTTTTAGTAGTATTATTATTAAAATTAAAAATAAGAAAAATTTGTATAAATATAAATATAATAATTTAAAAAAAAAAATAATAATAATAATTTTGGTAATTTTGGAAAATTAAGATTAAATTAAGTACGTTTGAAACACACAAAGATAATTAATTATCTGAATTGTACCTAATGAATGATCTATTGAAATCGCTATCGTTATATCTATTATATATATTATATTATATTATATATATATATATATATATATATA